>JAJIYU010009574.1:0-16895 GCA_030144865.1 Tinospora cordifolia | reverse complement strand
CACATCCATAATTCAAACACTTGCATACATTAGGCGTTTCAAACAACCATTTGTTTAAAGTTGTGATTTAGACCAAAAGGGGTTTTTGGTCTAAATCACATAGCCAATTTCATTGGACTTTTGACTTCAAGGGAGCTTACCCGCCAACCAAGCACTTAGGTCTAAAAAAAATCATATGGGCATACCATATGAAAAGAACATCTATAGCAACCCACATGTGTGCTATGATGGTACGTGGTTATTATCGCCATCATCTTTGTTAAATCACATAATAACCACGTACCATCATAGCACACATGTGGGTTGCTATGGATGTTCTTTTCATTTGGTACCAAATTTTCAAAGTATTATAGTGGTATTGTCTCACTTTGCGATTCATTTATTTATGTTCTAATTGATGCTAGTTTTACCTTGTCTTTTGTTTCTGGATATGTCAGGATAGATTGGGACTTAAACCAGTTAGGGCTCTTGGTTGCTGTTGAGTACTACAGTTGGTGAACGTATGTACTCTAACATGATTTGTGAGGGGTATGTGCTCAAATTAGGAGACTTTGAGATTACTGTATACCTTTAAGTGTTGGAATTCCTTGAGTTTGATGCCATACTCGGGATCGATGGCTAGTTGCATATCACGCATACGTTGATTGCTTTGCTAAGAGGGTTGTGTTTCAAATTCCAAGGCAAACCATTATTGTCTTTTAAGGCAGAACTTCTGATAGACAAAGTACTCTGTGACATCTTGGCCTCCAAATCCTGTTGCACACGACATTGATTGAGTGTCTTTGTCTCTCACCTTGAGGTGAAATCACCTCGAATGATGTAGTTATTCCCACTTTCAATGTTCTGGAATCGAGACGTTACTTGTGTTCTTCCCTTTCTCACACCAAAATACAAACATCCAAGCACGTGTAATGCATTTAGCATTTGAACAACTCAATTATTTAAGTTAACGTAAAGATCGAAAAGATTTCTTCCCTGACATTCTAACTTAGTTTGAAGTATTCAATGTAACACTCGAAGGCTCGTTACACACTCGAAACCCTATATCAAGGTTGATGTCTCACTCGACCATCAAACTAGGGAGTAAAGTCTCACTTTGACTCACAATCCCATTTTAATTAGAGACTCGTCTCGGGTTAGGAATACCTACGATGATGCTCGGCTTGACAACAGTACCCTCATCACCATGTCAGTACATGGTTTATTCACTTAATCATCTTAAATTAGTGACCACAAGCATTTTTACACTTTTAGTATCCAATATTGATGGCAATGTATATAAATAGACAATCCACTATCCTTATAGTCACATCAGACATACTATTCATTACATTGTAGACATAACATGTATTCTAAAAGGAGATAAACATTTATGCATGGTATGGCATGCTATGAATCCACAACAAGGCAACCAAGTATTCATATAAGACATATTCCTAGCATGCTTCTAAATAATAAATAATGGTAAACACATAGTTATGTTTCATATTCAAACTAAAATAATGCTAAAGAATTTTAGGTAGGCATTCCCACCTGTTATTTCACTCCTTGTGTTCTAATTCTCATCTCAATGGTTCGAAATCCTTAACCTTTAAGAATTATAAACCATTCCACAACGTTTGTTATAGTTTTACCTTTTACATTATCAATCAAATGATTTTCAAGTCAAATAGGTGTGTTAAGTGTAGTGAAGTGCAAAATAATGGTTATATGGTGTTATGTAACGTCTCAGTTTTGTGGTATAGGGGAATATAGTAGTGGTTGAGATTTCATGCGTGAAAGGTTCGAAAAATGATCATTTCATTACTGCAGTACTCCCAATGTTACAGTGGTAATGCAAGGTTATTCTTACATGCGCACTAACTTGTCTAGCACTATGATACTCATTATGTGTTCCAAGAAATTGCATTCTGTGTGTGGTTCCCTTTTTCCTCATTTTAGACTTGAGATTCAAAGATAGTCATTTCAGTGGCTAGGAGTGTTTTATACCTCTCTATTAATTGTACCTCCTTAGTTAGTCTCTCAAGGATACCTTGCGCTCCTTTTGTTTACTATTATGCCAAAAAAATGGTTACACTTCAACAACAATGGAACGATAATAGATAGCATGGGGTTTTTGTATGAATAGGTGTCTTACCTTCGTATTGCCACTCTGCAAACACGTAGTTGTCCACTCCTCTTATAGTCGAGGCACTCCTTCTTCTATTCGTGTTCGTGATGCTATCAAGAAAGGTTTAAACTGTGAGAATTGGTCTCAGACATGCACGGGAGGGAAAAGAGTTTACTTGCGGCGGTTGGTTTCTATTCTCGATGGGGGTCGCACAACTGCAAGGTTTGAGTACAATGATTAGGGTTCTTTGGGCGCACATATGTATATATATATATATATATATATATATATATATATATACACAGTCGAAAACCTTGAGTTTTAGGGTTTTTTGAGGAGGGTTGACACAGTCCCTCAACAACCTTCCATTCCTGGTTTTTAGTTGCAGAATTGCAGTTTTGGTGCTAGGACCATAGTCTTAACATTGCTTCCAATCGCAAGATCGTGATCTTGGATTGCGATCCCATGTCTTTGCCAAGTTTTATGAACTTTTCATTGTAGGATTGCGGTTATCTTGACTTAGGACTACAGTCCTCACGTAGACATTTTCTCATGGAAATTGAGACGTAGGACTGCGGCCTCCACATAGGACTGCAGTCCTAACTTTTTTTTTATTTGTTTGTTTTGCTTGTAAAACTTGGGTTATTACATACTTATGGCAGATTAGTGATGCAACATGATATGGATACTCTAGCCAATTTGACACCATAGATGAGGGACCTTCACGATTGAGTATCGATGAGATTCCGGTTGCAAGAGATTTTTCGAATGTATTCCTTGAGGATCTTCTCATTTTGCCTCCTAAGTGAGAGATCGACTTCATTATCAAAGTCATTCTAGAAATATGACCAGTGTAAATTCCTCCTTACCGCATGGAGCCTAAGGAATTATAGGAGTTGAAGGCCCAGTTAAATGAATTGTTGGACAAGGGTTTCATTACCCCTAGTGGGTCATTTCGAGGAGCTCTAATATTTTGTGTATAAAAGAAGGATGGAACCCTCTGGTTATGCATCAACTACTGTTATTTGAACAAGGTGAAGACCAAGAATAACTACCATTTTCCATGTGTCGATGACTTATTTGATCAGCTTAGGGGTGCTAAAGTGTTCACGAAGATTAATATCAGATCTGGGTACATCAGTTGAGAGTTAGGAAAGAAAATGTGCAAGAGATTGCATTCCATACTAGGTATGGGCATTATGAATTCTTAGTCATGCCTTTTGGCATGACGAATATCTTTGCTATGTTCATGGACCTTATGCAAAGAGTGTTTTGGCCATACCTCGATACCTTTGTGATTATCTTCATTGATGAGTAGTAGTAATGAAGTACTGCATAAATTTATGTACTAGTAGTTGGGGAGATCTGAAGGAGATTCAAATGAAGGTTCACAAAGGAGTTGAGAGATGATTTCAACTTTTACTTTATAATTTTGATTTAAATAAGGCTTGCATGTATGTGATGTTCTAAATATGCATGATCAGTTATTTTACATGCCATGTGCAATATGCATGCTTAGGCTTACAATGGTAAATATATATGTTATGTCATGATATGATCCATGTATGTTGTTACGATGCTTGCATGTTTAATTTTTGTTTAAGTTCAATTTATTTACATTCATGTGTGTCCCAACCATGTCGGACCTTTGATTTAGAACTGGGTGTCAAGATTGACTCCAGAGTAAATTGGGTTTTCAAGAGTGATCCCACTTTACAGAGAAGGGTTTGAGTTTCAAGAATGATCTCTCTCCCTATGTAATACCCTAAAAATCTTGTTCTTAATAAAATGAGAATCTCAGTATCAATTAGATGAAATTTGGGTGAGAGATGAAATCAGGTCCATTTTAGGCGCAAATATAGCAACTCCAAAATCCTCATTTAGTGACCCTTAAGACCTCAAAATGACTTGAAATTTCATGAGAAGACATGAACTGATCAACTAGACAACATATCAAAAATCAGATCAATTGGACAAGAATTGGGGTTTCATTCACCAAACACCCTTCAAGGGAGTCTAAATTAGGAAAGTAAATGCAATGAAAATCACCATAGTCAAATAATGGTTTGGAAATGTACATTAGTCTATCATGAACACAAAAATATAGATCAAAGCCCTTAATTCCTAATAAATAATGAGATATGAATTTTTATTAAATTTATGTGGACCCATGAATGGATGACCAATCACAAATGATCTTGTACACCCATAGTCCATAACCGACCCTTACATGTATGTGTGTGTGTGTGTGTGCACATTTGACAAAGAAAAACATCTAAAAATATAGTGTGTGTGCAAATACAAACCCTAGCCACCACCCTTGGGACGTGATCTTGTGCATAACAAAGATCAAAATAAAAAATGGAAGGTTTCCATGATCACACCAAACTGCCAAATCAAGGAGATTCACATGTAGTTAGGCTAAGATACCTTTGTGGCGCGCCAACCCTAATGGAACCAAGATTAGAAGCTTTCTTACTAACATCTTGACTTGATTTGCTTGATGATTCATACACCCAAACCGTGGAAACAAACTGAAACCATAAACCCTAGGGTATATGCTCCCATGATGCCACTAAGAAAATGATTCCATGAATTGTATGTGTGATCCCCAAGCAAATGTATTAATTAAGAAACATTTCATGAGCATAAAATCTGATCTAGATGGACATCTAAGATGATTTAAAAGTTGTCCTAAATTTGATTTGTGTTCATACACATAAAGGAAATAAAGAAAGATACAAGGATTTTGTGCAAATAAGATTAGGAAACCCTAATAAGCACACTTGCCTTATTCTATGCAAGTCGTCCTCTTATGTATGGAATGTTGTTCAACTTGTGAGTTGCCCAAGACGTCCCCCTAGCCCCTTAAAAATCTATATAAACCCCCTTTGTGCTCACTTCTTCTTTATCCCAAAGCAAAGAGTTGACACTTCCTTCTTTGCTTGTTCTAGCCCTCTTCTTGGCAACCCCTTTTATTCTCTTGTGTTCTTGAGTGATTTTCAAAGAGAAGTTAGGATTTTAGATTTGTTTTACATTCTTGAAGTTGCTGGTGATTAATGAAGTGCATAGATGAAGGGAATCTCTACTGGATTTTCTTCAAATAAGCAACTAAGGTAGATGAGATTTCTTATTCTTCTCCTTTACTAGTTTGAGTTTCTAGCATGTTCATGCATATTTTATTTTCAGTTTAGCATGTTTATTTTTAGTCTTCAATATGTTTGATTAAGATTTTGATTTTGATTATCATGTATGCATCTTTTATGTATTCATGACAACATGCCATGCCTAGTTTTCATGCTTAGGTTTAATTTTCCCTTACTTATCTTATAGGAGTAGGGGTTGTAAAGCATGCCATGCATTATTTTCATGCTTTTTGAATGTTTTACTCTTAATTTTACAATTCTGAATTCAGATTCATGAATATGTGAGAATTAAGTTTAAGACTTTGAAGTTTATGAACCACGTACGGTCATAGTAATCTAAGTGAGGCTATAGGTGTTCTTCACATATATTAAGTGTATATGGGGCTCATTACAATGTGTGGATGGGTATAATCCAAAATACTTAGAATGTGGACATGAGATCCTTATTCCAATGGAATATAACAAGATGAATTGTCTTTCCTTCCAAGAGTGGAGTATTTTGATAAGAACGTCAAGGGATTAGAACCTCTTTCAGTCTTAATGTCAACAATAACCAAAGACATTGTTTGAATTGTGTAATTGTTTATAAGTGTTTGATTTTGGATATGCTTTTGATTTGAATTAGTAATGTAGTTGATTATGGAATGATAAACTGGGCTATGTACTCACCCCTTCACCTCTTATTTTTTAGGAAATTGAATCATGAAGACTACTAAGTGTTTGATGGGATTTAAAGTTGAAAAGTTTATATGTAAGGGCATGTTTCCCAAGTTTTGATTATTAAGACTTCTATTGAATTTAATTTTCAATTTGAGATATCTATTCTTTTGTTATTTGAAAATTCAAGTATATACTTCTTTATTATAAAGATTAAAGATCCTTTTTTTTATATCTTATGTGACAGTCTTATTTAATTAAAGTTAATTACTTGGGTTGTGTGTTTATTATGAAATAATAAGACTTGAGATAATTAGAATTTGATGCAAGTTGTGTACTTGTATTGTAACATGGCTTGGCCCCCCTTGTGATTAGCTAACTAATCAAGTCTAGGGGGTTGGGGTGTAACAACCACTGCCACCACCATAGTGACCCACACCTATGTCATGACACGTCATGGCTTGTCATGGCATTGTTACTCACAAGGTATTTTCCCTGCCCCCAAGGGTTTTCTTTCGCCTCCGCGGAGAATTGAACCTAAGACCTAGGGTTCAAGTACTTAATTCTTTCATCATCCGCTACCATGAAAGAATTATGTACTTGAGCCTTAGGTCTTAGGTTCGATGCTCCGCGGAGGCGAAAGAAAACCCTTGGGGGCAGGGACAATACCTTGTGAGTAACAATGCCATGACGTGCCATGACGTGGGTGTGGGTCCCGATGGTGGTGGCGGTGGGTTGTTACATGGGGGTTACACCCTTGATTTTGAACACAAAGATCTATTCCTTTCGATTTTAATTATCACTGAAAACAATGAACTGTTTGAATCATATCAAAGTGTTTGACATGTTTGTTTTATTTGGTAAAATAATGATTTAAATATTTGGAATGATCCACTGAGCTTCAAGCCCTTCTTTCTAATCTTTCAAGAATTGATATATTAAGACCTTATGAAAGACTCTTAGATTATTTTCTTTTTGAGATTTTATTAAACTGCTGGGCATGTTGGCCCAATTCACTTTGTTTGAATTTTAACGTTTATTTTCTGTTGTAATAAACACAAAGGCTATGTACCTTTGAATTTTAGAAATAATTAATGATATGAAATGATTCTATCTAAATATTTCTAAATGTTTATATATCTAAATTATTGCATGAGTTAATATCATTCAGAAAGTCCCAAGGATTTGGGAAGAAAAAAAGGAAAGAAGAATAATGTAACACGAGGCCTATCTCCTTAATGGACTAAAAATAGAAAGAAAACATCATTGGATGAAGTGGGCCTGGGGCAGGGGAAGCGGGGTATTACTGTTACTTCCGATATTCTGACCTAATGGGAAATACTGATGATAGTCTTGTCGGTCTAAACAACAACCTAAACAATTGAACTATTTGAATCACCTAACACTTGATAAGAATTTGCATGTTTGTATTTTGATTTTAATAATGCTTGAGACGTACTATGGATGATTCAATGAGCTCTTGAGATCACCCCTCTAATTCCTTTTCAGGCAATCACTAAAGGCACTTGAACTGACAAGTGAAGATGAGCCATTTTTGTAGTGATGGTATGCCTCACTAATGAGGTTGTGTAGGAGTTGTGATTTTTTTTTTCTAGTTATGGGGCATGGGTCCCAATTTACATTCACTATGCTCATTTATTTTTTAGAGTTGGCCATGGGGCCAGACATTCATTAATCTGTATGAACCTCAGCCATAGGAGCTAATGTTTAATCATTATTGAAGGAAAGTCGATTATTTTCATTCCGTTTATCATCCTGATATTGTTGTTTATTCATGTTATGATGTAGTCTAGAGCTACTAGGAGGTTGATACGAGAAACAATAATATGCTGGTTCCTAGACCAGGAAAAGTGGGAGTGATCATATACAAATGTGATTACATCTCAAGTTGTGAGACACATACGTCACGTACGACGATTGTGATAGGTTTCAGGGCCGAGGTGTTACAAAGTTGGTATCAAATTTTAGGCTGTAGCTCTTTGAGAAAGAATGTTGAGTGTGACACCAAGGGTTACATTAAAGCTCAATTAGTAAATATAATGGGGAATGACAGAGCCTGGGCTGTGGAGTATTGGGCTAAAGTTTAAGGTTTAAACTATGGACTGCCATTTTGATTGATGAACTGTGTAGTGATGATGTCGAGTACTTTGGTCCAAGAGAAAACCTTAGGTATGGACTATGGTGTTGTCAAGATGGCATAGTGTATCATGCATAAAAGCTTTTAGGACACAAGTTAAAGGCTGGTATGGGACGACTAAGTACAGTGGGGCTTAAGAAGCCTTAGTTGTGGAGATATTTGCAAAATTATATGGGTGTAGTGAGATTTTTTAGTGGAAGTTTATGTTATTGGGCAAGGATGGTATAAGAAGTTCGAATTCGAAGGCATGGATGAAAGCTTAGGAATTTTTTTATGCTAGCGTAAAATTGTATGATTGTATGCTTGCATGCTTGCTTATATAATGTAACTCCCCATCTCTGCTCTGCCCAAGCACGCTTGAGTCTTGTGCACAAGTACAATATTGAATTCATCGTGGGTTGCTCGGGAGGCAGGTAATGTTACATTAACTCTCTTTCTCTTTCTTCTTGAGCCCCAATTCTGTGAGACTCCTTGAGTAACATTAACTCTTACACAGGAAAAATTATGTAATTCAAAATAATCAATATCATTTATTTGAAAATTATATAATTCAAGCAGTATAAAACTTTCATCCTTGTTACAACAAAAAATAACTTTAAACATTGGAAAAGGGACTTAGGGCCAACACGCCCAACTTAAATACTTTATAAACCTTGAAAAGTTGTCTTTGGGTTAAAACCATCACGTAGCCTCATTCTTTAGTTCTATTAAATGTTAGAAAAGCAAGAGTGAGCTTGAGAGCCCAATGAATCTTTCCAAATATTTAAGTCATTATTTCAACCAAACAAATCATGCATGCCAAACACTTTCGTATTTTAGGTGATTCAAGCAATTACTTGTTTACAGTTGACGTTAAGACTAAAAAAGAATTTTTCCATGTGTTCCAAATCATGGGAGAGAGGTCATTCTTTGAAACTTAAACTCTAAATTGGTGAAGTGGGATCAATTTGGATACCCAATTCTAAATCAAGAAAACCAATAGAAAACAGGCAAGCTGGGTTGGGGTTTGGAACACACACGGTGATGTACCCTCATCATGTTAGTACGTGGTTATGATCTCTATTAATCTTTCTTTAGTGATAAATCACACAATTATCGAATTAAATTAGACATTCAAAATGTGAATATGGCGGTAATCATTCAACAACATTTAGAGCATGTTGTATGGCATAGTTCATGTTATCATACATATCATACATCATAGTTCTAAGTATACATAATTATACTTATTCATGGCATATCAAGTCAAGAAGAGCATGTACATATAACAATCATATTCAAAACGCAAACACACATGCAAGTTTCATTAAAATTGAAATAATAATGTAAAAACTCGAAAGTCATCTCCACCTTATACACTTAATCCTTTGGTATTGGGATTCCAAACTCCTTGAATCTTCACCCTAGAATGTCAAGACTAATGGGTTATTAAACATGTTTCTAACATTCCTATATCATAATCCAATGGACTCTTACTATATATGGCCCATAACATGCAAGAACATCACCTTAGATAAGCCTAAGTAGGGTCTTAGGTCTTTCTACCGTTATAGGGAAATACATTACCGCAATAATCATTTGTAGAAAATTCGATAGAGGTTCCCTTCTCCCAAATGTCTAGCACTTCAAGCATACTCAAAAACACTAAATAAAATAAAATTCTTACTTTGAAACACTCAAGAACATAAGAGAAGTAAGAAGGGGTTGCCAAGAAGAGGTTTGGAACAAGTCAAGAGGAAAATGTCAACTTTTGCTCTGGGATGAGAAGAATGAGAGCACTAGGGGGATTTATATAGAGTTTCATGTGCATTAGGGACAGTTTGGCTTGTTCTTACACTAGGGAATCTTTACATGTTTAATTGTGCCGTTTTGGGAAGAAGATCTTTCCAATTCCCTAATGTGAGTAGGGTTTGGCAAGTATGCAAGATTTGGTTTCCATTTCATGTATGTGCGCAAGATATTTGATTTCCTAATTATGTGTGAGCACAAAAAGGATTTATAACACTTTCCAATTCACTTTTGATGTCCAAATGTAATTAAATTTGGTGCACATAGAAATTTCCTAGTTGGTTTCATTGTTTCGGTATCACACATACATCACAAGGAAACCTTTCCTTTTGGTGTCAAAGCATTGTGTGCACATGTTTTGGACGGATTTGATGTTTCCTTCTTAGGAGTGAACATGATCTTAGCTAATGGCAAGAAAGGAATGTTTCCTATTGTCTTGGGCATCAAAATATGGGTGGAATCTCATGAGCAAGGCAACTTTTATAGTTAATTCAAGCAACTTCTATTTTTAGAAGTCATGTGAGCAAGGCATGTTTCCTTCTTTATTTTGGGCATCAATCTAGGATCAAGAATCTTTCTTTTTCTTGTGTTTCCTTTCTTGCACATCCAGTCTAATAGAAATATTTCCTATTCCTTCATGTGAGCATGATTTAGACCATGGGACCACTGTGATATGGTTTATTTTAGGCACCTTCTATTCTTGGACTTTCCCTTTGGTGTGCACATGGCCAGCCCCTTTGCTCATGGAATCTTCTTGATTTTAGTATGTTTCCTCTTGAAATTTTCCATTCTATTAGGGTGAGCTCAAAAGGTGATGGCTTGGGTTAGGGTTTGTGATCATGGGACGTTTTTGTGATCATGGCAAGGTGATGTACTTTATCATACATGTTGGCATACATGATCATATTTTTGGGACTTCTAATTGTGATTGTTTGAGATGTTTTTGGTGTGTAGAGCATAGTGTATATGACTACATGTCATGCTAACATTGTCCCCCATGTGACTTGCACATGCTTGGGGATGTTCATTCATTTTTGGGTCCACATGAATTTTATTAAAATTCATAGCTTTCATTTGGCTAGGATTTTAGCACTTTTGTTGGCTAGGTTTTTTCCTATTTTCTTTCCTAATTTAGATTCCCTTGAAGCATAATAAGTAAATGAACTCTTAATTGTGCAAATGAAATAATTTTGGATGCCTAGGCCATTTGAGGTGTTCACTTCATTTCATTTCATTTTGATCCTTATTCTTAAATTTCACAACCCTGAGAAGTTTTTGGGCAAATTCAAATTTGCTAATTGGTGCTAGAAATGAATTCGACTTAATTTATTATTTCATTTTATTTAGTAAAAAATTTTAGGGTATTACAACCTACCCTCCTTAACAAAAATTTCATCCTCAAAATTTGTACATATTCAGGGTTTTTAGTAAACAAATGTGGGTATTTGGTCTTCATTTCGCTCTCCAGCTCCCAAGTGCTTCTTCCATCCCATGATGCTTCCATAGGACCTTAACTAAGGGAATATCCTTTATTCTTAGGTTTTGTACCTTATGATCAAGTATTCTAATTGCCACTTCCGCATAAGTGGCATCATCTGAGATGTTTACTTCCTCTCAACTTATTGACTTGGTCTGTGGATTGAATTGGCATGAAATAAATCACTTCAGTGAGACGATCCACTACAACCCAAACAATGTCTTCTCCTTTCTGGTTCTTGGGCAAACCAACTAACGAAGTCCATGGCAATGTTATCCCACTTCCATTCAAGGATAGGAGTGGTTGTAACATTCTAAAGGGTTTCTGTGTTCTACTTTTACTTGTTGATAGGTTAAGCATTTGGAGACATACTTAGTCGTGTCTCTCTTAATTCTTCTCTACTAGTAAGTCTTTTTGAGGTTATGGTACATTTTGTCCAGGCCTGGATGCATTGTTTACTCAATTTTCTGAGCCTCATCCAATATGATCTGCTCCCTCTCTCCATAGATTCTTTCCTTAAGTCTTAGGTGTTCTCAGTGTCTAACCTAAAATTATTATGCTTATCCTATTCAATTTCCTCTGTTAGGCTTGTAAGTCATTTGTCTTACCTTTGTTCATCCCTGATCTGACATAGAAGATTCAGATGTTAATTTATGCTATAGAAATAGACTTTTCTTTCATTCACACCCAGTCTAAAGTCTTTGGCTAATCGGTAGTTCCGTTTAAGGTTGAAAAGTCTTTGGTAGCATCCCGCCTTTGACTCAGTAGACTTGACCACATGGCAGGCCTCAAGATTGTTGTTTTAACTGACTAACATTTCTTTCTATTTTTAACATTCAAAACATAGCTACAAACGCTCTTAAAGAAATTAATTTTATTAATTGAAAAAGTTTAGGTACAAAACCTTATTCAAGCGAAAATTTGTAAATGCTAACATATAGCCATTTTGTTAAGTAAAGGACTTCATGCCATTAATTAAATTTAAAACAAGATCTTCTTCCTAATATTGTTATACTAGGGTTTTTGGATACGTTTCGATCTTCTTAAGCCTAAAAAATAAACACTCTGGCCTGCTTCTGCCCACGATCATGATTCTACCCTTTGTTGACATTCTGTTGTTGTTATCTGCTTTGAGAACGATCATTTTGACCTCCTCCCTGAGTGTTCTATGGCTGAGGAGCCTGAGTGGGTGCAGTTAGGAAATTTCTAGCAAGATGACCCCTCTTCCTACATGCATAGCATAGTCCTTCCTTCCTCACTTGTTCTTTTGAATCTTCTTTATTTTGCCCCTGTTTCTGTGTTTGTTGTGCCTTTTCACCACTCTTATTCTTCTTTTGGGCTTCTTCGTTTTCTTTTTTTATTCTGGGGCCATCTATTCTTTCCTCTCAACTGTTGTTCTAAGTTAAGCTCTTATTCTAGAGTTAGAGCATTTTCCAAGAAGTCCCTATATGTCTTTAGGTCCCGTAGTCTCTACTATCTTTTGGATCTTCATCTTGAGACCCTGTGCAAAATAATTTGCCTTCATTCTCTCTTCTCTTGTTAGTTCTGGAGAGAATTTGGCCAGTTCAGTGAACTTTCTCTCATGTTCAGCTACAGTCAGGTCCCATTGATTTACCCGGACAAATTCTTTTTATAGCTTACTTAGTGTTGCTTCACGAAAGAATGTAACACCCACCGGGAATCCTACTAGAACTCATACCCACGTCGTAGGTCCCACGTCATGGCGTGTCACTCATAAGGTACTGTTCCCCCTGGGATTTTATTTCGCCTCCGTAGAGTTTTGAACCCATGACCTAGGGGGAAAGTACATTGTTCTTGCAACATCCACTACCATTGAACTAACAGAAGCGTGGTGGGCCCATAACCCACCGATCCCACCAAACCTAAGGCCGCGTGGCGGCCGCATGGCGCACCGCGTGGCGGCTGTGACTCACTAGGTAATGTCCCCTCCCTTAGGGGTTTTCCTTCGCCTCCGCAGAGATTCGAACCTAGGACCTGGGGCTTAAGTACCTAGTTCATTCCTCATCTGCTACCATTGAGCCACTCACGTAGGTCCGGTGGGACCGGTGGGCCCGGTTGAAATTCTAGAGGTCTTTATTTTAACACCCATCGAGAATCCTATCGAGACTCTTACCCACGTCAAGGCGTGTCACTCACTAGCTCAATGGTAGCGGATGATGAAAGAAATAAGTACTTGAACCCTAGGTCTTAGGTTCGAATCTCTGCAGAGGCGAAAGAAAAACCCCAGGGGGCAGGGGACAGTACCTTATGAGTGACATGCCATGACATGGGCCCTACGACGTGGGTAAGAGTCCCGGTAGGATTCCCGGTGGGTGTTACAAAGAACTTTTAGTAGAAGATCTCCATGAACTTTTTTCAGCTTATTGCTTCAACATTTGTGTTAGGATCCATCTTCATTATTTGCCACTAATTTCTAGCTGGTCCCTTGAAGTGATACATGGCCAACATTGCTCTACGTGATCCTGACACCTTCAATACATTCAGATGTTCCCTGATTTCCTGATACCAGTGATTGACAAAGATGCAGTTTGTGGTACCATCAAACTGAGGAGGGTGAAGCTTATATAGCTCCATCAATATCTTTCTCTGCTTCTCATCATCCATATTCTCTAGAGCCTTCTGACAATCTAGAACCTCGAGTACGGGCATTGGCTACGACGTGAGAATTGGTTTAGTTAGTGGTGGCTGTGGTGCTACCTGAGGTATCATTTGAGGTAGTGTCTTCATGATCTAGTCTAAGACCCTTCGAGTGACTTCATTCATCATGTTTTCGACTAGCGCTTCCATACAACAGGAGTCTCCTGCTCTTGTTGTTCAGTTTCGTTAGACGTTGCAGCCCTGGTAGCGTATCTCTTTGATCCAACCATTGTCTACAAATCAAGTAGATTTTTACTGTCAAATGTTCGTACTATCATGACTCTATATTCATGCCTCTAGGTTCTCAACTTGTTCAATGGCCTAATAGTTTATGTTTCTAGGTTCTTTTTGTTCTTGGGTACAAGATTTGTTTCATATGACATACATATAAACAAATCAAACATATAATCATACAAGTTCATGCTAGCATAGCAAAACTCCATGCTTCCATCTAAGCTTCCAGGTTCAATTGTCCCATAGCACTCTACCCCAAATCGGTCCGCACGGGCGAATTTGGCCCGTGCGCCGATTATTTTTTAAATTTTTTTGATTTTTTGTTTTGTTTTTTTATTTCTTTTACATATACATATTTATATATAAGTGTTATATATTGAAATTTTGCATTTTTCGTCTTCTACAATTATAAATTGCCTAATTCATCATTTTCCATCAAAATATCAACATTATACACAATTTCAACATTTATTCAATTAATTTCTCCAAAAATTGAATAATTTCTCCAAAAATCATATTTCTCTCTCAAAAATTTCATTTATCATTCAAAAAATCCGATAATTGTTCGAAAAATTCATAAATCAATCCTATAAATTATTTTCCTCAAGAAAACACATTTTTTCGATACTTTCATGTGTTTTCTCCTTAAAATTTTATTTTTTTAAATTATTTTTATTTTCTTTAATAAGTAATCCAAAATTGGAAAAAAATTGGGAAAAATCTTGTATTTTCTCATTAAAATTTCAGAAAATACATGGAGTACATAAATGTCGGATCCGTCAATCCGATGTCAAAAATGTGGGTTGTCACAATAGTAAACTCTATTATATGTCCTGTGATTCTTATTTCAGATCATGAAATGTGTGCATTATGAGTTATAACACTTGTAACTGAAACCCTCTCCTGAGGTGCCTCAATTTCTATTAGGATTGTCTTATAATGCCCTCTTCCGAGGTGCTTAATCAACAGTTTAAGGTTATGTGATTGGCAATCTCGTGCAACCCCCTGAACAGTTAACAACCCACCACTCAATCAACTAATCTAGGTATATACTATGACAACTTACCATTAAACATCAAGCAATAAGCATATACAATATAGAATAATACTTTTAAATCAATCACTTCAATAAGAACTCACAGTTCACACATTGGAGATTTACATCCCAAACATTTAAAACTAACTAGCTTGACATCGAATTAATTGAAAGCATAAAAGAGTAATAAATAAAGCTAAACCTACTCAAAACTTGGTGTCACTTCTCAAATCCTTCTTGAACTTCTTGTTTTTCTCCTCTTGAGCCGTTACAATCAAGTTTTTTCGAATTTGGTATATTTATACTCTAATCCTCTTTCCTATTTATAGGCCCACACTAAAAAAAACCTTGAAAATATGAGAAACCCAATAATTAATCGTGTGACCGCGGTCAGCATCATCCTTCTATAAAAACTTGAATTTCCTCCATTTTGTGTATCGCGGTTAGCCTGTTCTTGTTAGAGTCACATTTTGGTTATCGTGGTCACTGGACCACCGAAAGCAGTAACCAATGAGTTATTTCTTTGCTCTGTCTTCCTTTGGCTACCTCGATCGTCAGTTATCCTATTGTGGTAATTTGATGCTTTCCTTTTGATTTCTGCTTCTTTTTGCCTTTATATGATGCAATTCTCTCTTGGCTTCATCCGAAACCTGCACCACACTAGAAATCCTTCCCCAAATGTCATTTTCTCATGGAAAAGTTATAAATCATGAAAAAAAGTTCCCTAATCTAGATGCTCATGCTACTAATTATGCACAATTTTGTCTAATTTTCTTTTTATTTCCTATAAAATGCAATAAATCACCTCTACTAATGTTAGCCTATTGTGCAACTAATAAGCACTAAGTTCAGTGGATCTTAAACAAATACTTTTATATTCAAATCACCAACACATCCATAATTCAAACACTTTACAAAAAAATTAGGTGTTTCAAGCATCAAGATTGTGTAAAGTTGTAACTTAGACCAAAAGAGTTTTTCAACCCTTGATGTTCTCAACTAAGTGACTCCTTAGAGTTAAATATGACATTTCTCAGCCATTTTCATTACACTTTAGACTTAGGGATTCTAACCCTCCAACTAATCACTTAGTTATTACAAACCTTATGAACTAATCATAAGAAGAGAACACCCATAGCAACTATGTGTCTACTATGATGGTACGTGGTTTGTATCACCGTCTTCTCATCTTAAATCCCACATTCATGAAATATAAATAAAATTTTAAAACATAATAAAAAGCTGAAAATAAATTGGAAAAAAATTCATTCACCATTCAATATCATGCACCAAACTTTAGAATAACTCCTAAACATGATACTAACATAAAATAAGCATCATAAATGCATGATCTTGAATATTCATCAAAATTGAAAATACACCCAAATACTGAAAAATAGAAGTGAAAACGTGCCTCATGATTTTAACAAAAAAAAACACAAAAAACATCACACAAGAAAGAACATGTTAATGGCTCAAATATGAAAAGAGTGTTTAAGAAAGCAACTTCCACCTTAGATGAGATGTCTTCCCCAAATTCCAGTGGAGGTTCCCTTTGCTTTGGCACTTTCAAATCTTAGCAAAACAACTCTCTACTAATCACTAAATTCTGGAACTAAAAGTCTCTCACC
>JAJIYU010009573.1:0-16868 GCA_030144865.1 Tinospora cordifolia | reverse complement strand
TCCTAGAGTCCTTTTTATGGGGACTCTTCCAACTGTAGAAGCTGGAGGTTGATTCCCTGAAGGAATTTTGCCACTCTCTTAGCTCTTTTTTCTTCATTCTCCTCTTCTTCTGAGTCTTCATCCGTGCAGTCTTCCTTTGAGGTGCTAAAATTATCATTGCCTTGATCGTCGGACTGATACTGGTTCTCAGTATGATGATGAGATTTGGAACATCCTGTGCCTTCAGAAAAAATCGTTAGGTGAGGGATCGAGCATACCTTGTCTTGCTACAGCAAGGTTTCTTCGTATCCAGGATCGTCCTCTTCGTCTGGACTTCCCAAAGCACCGCGATCCTTAGACCTCCTTCTCAGGGGGATCCCTTCGGACGAGTCATCAGAATCCTCAGCAGCTTCCCTCTCGATCAGAATTTCTTTCCCTTTGTCCCTTCCTGAGGTGATTGGCCCAATCCACCTATTGAGCTGACCCCCTGCTCCTTTGTTTCTGGTGTAAGTGATAAGAGGGGCCCTTTCTGGACCTTTGGGACCTGGGGTTGGCGTGGTCTGGCCCCCACCTTTATGTGGGCTCCCCTCGGCCTTCTTTTTAAGCCCAACGTCTGAATCTTCTTTCTTCTGGCCCATTTTACGTCCTCCCCTTCTCTGTTCCTCCTGGCTTCCTTTCTCTTCTTCGCTTGAGATGTCCAATATGACATTTCTTCTTTCAGTGATGACGTCCACGCCTGTCATCCTCCGCGTCCCGCCGCCTGACAACTTTCCTCTGTTTCGGCTCTGTTGTTGAGTCGACGTATCCGAGAGAACCTTCGTCCTTGAACCTCCCGCCGTCATCGTCTTCGTCTCCGGCGTTCTTCTGCCTTCCCATGCTGCCGGAGTTCTGATTTTCCTAGCATTCCGGTCCTCCTTTCTTGCCGATTCTACTTCCAGACCCCAAGTCTTCTGGAGGTCCACTAACCTCACCATGAACGTCTCTTCTCCATATTTGATTTCCAGCTCTGCCGGTAGAAAACTGGATTCCGCCCCTCTTAGTTTCAAAATCGCCATTTCTCTTGACCTGTTGGACAAAGTATCTTCAGCGATGTCCATCATCCCACCACACTTCTCTGCTATCACCTCCATGAAATTCAACGACCATTTTTCAGCCGGGATACCTTCCACTCCCACCCAGCTGTTTCTACAAGCTATTTGTCGTTGCTCCCATAGTTCCGCCTCCGATCAGGGTTGGACCGTGATGTCTGTTAGGAACACTGCTTGGTCCGGGTCCATCAGTTTAGATACTTCTTGTTGATTAAAACAGTGCAAAACTGCTCTGCCCTCATCAATGATAGTTAGGTTCAGGTCTCTGCCCAAGATGAGAACCAGATCATCTTCCACCTCCTGCCATGTGAAAAAGTCGGAGGTGCGCACGATTTTCAGCTTATTCATTCTGACTGGCCTCCTCGGTTGTAGCTTCCTAGTTACATTCTTTCCCTCCATGATAGTCGTCTTGCTATTCCGGGATGATGTCTTTTCCTTGCTGGGACCGCCAAGAAATCTTGCCTCTTCTGCAGCTTTTTTTACTTGTGCTCTGGTTTGCACCATGTGTTTAATGGGAAGGGTTCCCTTGTATATATCCTCAAGTATCTTGCTAAAATCCACCCACGTATTGCTGTCTTTCGGAATGAAAATGTTCCTGAAATTACCTCCTTCCAGCTTGGATAGTTTAATGAAGCTGCCCCTTTGATTCGTCAATATTTCCATAAAGATAGTGGATCTATCTGTCCGTTTGACTGTCTTAAAAGTTTCATGCCTACCCGTGTTTATCCCTTTCATAACTCCTTCATACAATCAAGGAATGTCGTGACTCGATAATGCTAGAGTAAATGCAGCGTTGACAGTCTTCTCTTGGATTATGGGATCTCCTGTTGGGGTAGCCACCTCAACCTTAAATGCTTTAAATTTTGATTCAAAAGTGTATATCTTCCACAGGTGGGACTTCCTACAATGTTGATTGTCCTCTTGCCCAGGCGTCTCATTAATGGGTCTGCCTGTTCGTTTCTTCCTGCTTCGCACTACCGTCCATCCAGCTTCTTTATCTAAAACTCTCTCATTTATTTCCCCAGTAAGTGCTGAGCGGTAGCTTTTCCTCCCATCAGCTCGGCTAACTTCCTTTGCATTTATTGATCCTTTATTTCTACTTAATGTTCCTTGGTCTCCTCGTTCGACTCTTCGTCCATCGTGTTCCTTTCTTCTTTCCTTGTTAACCGAGAGCCGATCCCCATTCTCTGTGAACCTCTTTCTGCTCACCGATCGCCACTCGCCGCACTCCGCTCGCCATCCATATCCCGTTCTTCGAACCCCACTCGCTGCTCGGCATCGTATCCCATTCGCCGTCACCCCATTCGCCATCCTTTATATGGACAAAACCTTGCGTATATGCTTGTTTAGTTGGGCACAAGTAATCTTACCCAATCTGACACATGTGGCTCAAACTAATAAAACACAAAAAAAGAAAGAAAAAAAAAGTTAGTGACTAGTTAGAGATTTAAGTGTTCTTTTTAGCTTCATCATGGGTGGCTAAACAATTCCTCCTCTACAAGTTATTTCCCAACAAGTCAACATGTGCCAATTAAAAAATATCTACGTATTTACCATGCAGATTCACAAGTACCTTCTAAAGTAGTTTGGGAAGTAGTTCTCAACAAATTAGGAGGTATATAGCCACAGTTACAGAAAACAGCTGCAAATATTTATAAGTGAGATCCCTCAATTTTTTAAGCAAGCAAATGGAGTAAGTTCAGTCTGAGGGACATACAAGATACAATAAATCTCCTTAAAATGGTGGCTTTGAGAAAGTGTCAATTGGCTTTTGTCAAGAAATTGATAAATTGAGAATCATCCCACAGTCATGGTGATTATCCACATTTTCAAAAAGAGCTTAATCATCATCTTCCTTTTTCTAAAGAAACTATAAGGTGTATTTATTGATATGTGTATAAAATGTACAGTATACAGTGCACATCAACTATAAGATCAAATCTGTATTCTGTACAGTATTATCTCACTCTCTCATCCACTTGCCTATAGAGTAGACCAAAGAAAGGGATGGGTTACTAATCCAAAAAAAAATCTCACCTATGAGAATTATTCCACACTTCCTACAAAGAGGAGGTCACATCCTCAACCACCCTAGATTTCCTCTCCATCCGAATAGACCAAACAACTGCCAAACATACAACACTTCAATGATCACACATCTGAAAAAAATGCAATGTTGATCACCCGTAATACCCGCTTACATCTTGATTAAAAAGTAAACACGCCATTTATCCCTAATACCCTGAGCGAAGTAGCAGCCAACAAAGATGTGACAAACAGATTCAACATTGGAGGACACTTGAACATTTTTCCTTCTATGGATAGCATTCAAACTTCGTGGGGAGAACATTGGAAGGTGGTGTGTTTGGTTATCCTATGGTATTTGTGGTAAGACAGAACAAATGGGTGTTTGATGCGAAGATTTGAGATGCACAGAACTTTTAGCTTCAAGCATCCTTTTGGGAAGCCCAGGGAACTGTTTAAAGGTTGGGGAATGTTGTGTCATCTAAGGGATGGGGCCCAAGTTGAGCTTTTTGTACAATTACTTTTCCATTCAAACTTATACGCATGGTTTCAAAAGTCCCTCAAATTTGGCCAACTTCCACAAATTTCCCTCTTTTACCATCAAAGTAGGTAATAAATGTAAAATATAAGTTAAAATAATTTGCTAAAATAATTCACAAAATTTTTAGAAATTGACAAAACTCGATAAGCTTCATAAAATTTATATTTTTCATTTCGAAAAATGCAAGAACTCGAGAAAAAAATCCATAAAATTTGACAAAACTCATAAAATTGAATAAAAAGAATAGTTAATAGAAAACAAGAAATACTAATAATTAATGTTATCTTCAATCTCATCAACCAACAAAACAATAAAAGTTTTAAAATTTGCAAGCTAACAAATTATAAGCTCATGTGATATGCTTTACTCAAAAGAGAAGAAAAAAAGCAAACAAATAATTAAAGCTTAAATAAGATAACAACTTAAAAATAAACTAAAGTTGTTCTTAAAGTCATTTAACTTTAGCTATTTCTCTTAAAACAAGATTACAAAATTGAATTTAAGTAATAATTAACTAATAAATTAAGCATATTAGAAATCAAACTAGCAAAGTATTGGTAAGAAAGCAATCCGCCACAAAATTAAGAATCAAAACAAAGAAAAGGAATTAAAACCAAAAGCCACCATTTAAAGTTAATCAATTCACTTGACAAGATTTATTTTGTTTGGTCAATTACTGATGTTTTTACGTATTAAAAGTGTCTATTTATATTTTTTTAAGCTTATGCTACAATAAATCTACTTATTCTCTAAACTTCTTTAATTTAGTAAATTTTTACAAAATTGTCCATGTTGAATTAAACTTCTACAAATTAATTTCAATCCCCAAGTGATCAAATTCAAGTTGACATAAAACTTTCCTCCTTGCTCTATGTCTGATTGGCTAAGAGGGTGGGGAAATGTTCTGTAATGTTTCTTGTATCTGGGGTGGGGCGTGTTGGTTGTGGTTTTTTTCTTTTTTTTTTTTCCTTTTTTGTAATGCTTCTTGTGTGGTTTGTGGGGTTTCCATTTTTTGTGTGATTCTTTTCTATATAATGCAATAAATTTGTTTCTTTTTTAAAAAGAAAAAAAACTGTCTTTTAGTTTCATTTTTGAAAATATCTTGCATCTGTCGCCTTATCAAATATTCTCCCCTACCTCAATCCACTTTTCCCTATCCCTCTCCCCTATGATTTTTCCCAAGGTTGCTCATTAATAAAAACAAAATGCGGCAGTAGTCATTGACAACTTTGAATCCACTTTCTCCATCTCTCTCCAAAGCCTTTTCATTCGCTATACTTAGTCCAAAAAATCTCAATTGATCATATCATATGGTTCAATGAAATCAAGATTAAAGAACATATTACCTTCTATCCATATTTGCAGTCCTAAATTAACTTATTTTCCACTAAGATTGCATCAACAATTTGATGCCCTTGTACAAAAACCATTTGGTTCACCAATATCATGATGTGCAACTCATCCTTCAATCTATTAGTTAATACCTTTGCAAATTGCAATAATATCATAAAGCCTCGATGTAAGACTTATAGGCATGTAATCTACAGCCCTACTAGACACGATTTTCCAAGGTATAAGACATATATATGTTTCAATAGTGCATTTGATATCGACTTTTTTTTATCAAAAACTTTGTCAATACCTTCATAAGATGTTCGACAATACCTCAACACTTTTGAAGAAACACAATCATTATGTCAGGTCCTAGAGCCTTCAAAGCTTCACAATCAAATATAGCTTGCTTCACGTTCATCAAGTTCCAAGGCCTGCTCATCTCACTCTTAAATTTCTCTCCAATTGGCACCACTCCACTCCATCCACATCCCTTGTGCGGCGTCTACCACATCAATATATACATTTGCTCAAATTTTTATCTTTTACAATGAACCTCATTTTTATCTTTTACATCAATATATACATTTACTCCACTCCATACATTTGCTCAAATTTTCAACAAAAAAAAAAGATGGAAAAATCGTCCTTAAAATTTTATTGATAAATGATAGAAATCATGTGTGATGCACAGGCACACAAAAAAGGCTGAATTACAATGCTCATGGCAACACCAATATATTATATTTTATAGATGGTAGTAATGTTGTTTTTATTTGCTTTAATGTTTCAATTGAATTAATGAGAGAAACCCTAAACAAGGAAGAAGGAGTACCAAAAAGAAGTCATCCCTTGTTTTCCAAGAATATTAGGTAACAAGATCTAAAATGTTGATTGGGTTTTGGTACCACAATCAATTAATAGATAGCCCTTACCAATGCCAATTCTTTAAAAAAATGGTAGCTATTCATTTGGGTCACATCTTTCAAAGATGAGTTCAAGCGGCACCAAATTTTCTAATAAATTTGGTGAGACTAGTTGGGCTTCTTTAGAGCAAGAGCTTGAAAATAAACAAATTCATGATGCCAACTTTGGAAATTTAGGAAACTTTAACCCCTATAACAATCACGTGTGAATCGTTTTTGGCCTTACTTTTTTTTCTTTTTTTTTAAAAAAAAAAATAGAAACTATTACATTGATATAAAAATAAATACACAAGGTTGCCAGATGAGATATCCAAACAGGAGTTACATGCTATAAAGATTGGAGAATGTTTGCCCCATTACAAAGTCAATTCCCAAAGTTGTAACCCTACCCTAACTTGGTAGTAGGGTTCCACATAGCAACAAAATGTTATATCTCTCTCATATCATCCATTCCGAATTTGTTTCTTCCAAAAAAGCCCTAGCAGTTATTTCATCCTAGATGCCATACCAAATACCTAGCAAAATTATCTTCAAGTATTGGTGAAGTTTGGATGGGGAGATAATGGCCGGAAATTTGAACATGTTGTCCACCTAAGGAGGAATTATGCTATTGTGTTTTTGCTCCCACCTTCTCCACATGTGCCTCACAGTGCTACACTCCCCGAACACATGTTGGGTGGCTTCCGAGTTGTTCCTGCATAAGAAGCATATTGAAGGGTTTAGAGTGTGGTTGGTAAACCTCTTTTGGAGATTTCTTGCACTATTTAACTTGTTCAGACTGGTCAGCCATGCTAATATTTTAGCTTTCATGGGAGTTTTGATCTTCCAAATGAAATCAGCTATAAGGTCCTGCTGATTCGCATTTTCTGCATTTAATTTCTCCATGAAAGACTTAACTGAGAACCCTTTGCTTGCCTCTCCGCTCCACACGGGTCAATCTTCTCTAGTTGCAGCTCCTAGGTGGAATCTGTTTAATGCATTCAGCATCTCACTAAATTCATCCATGTGTCCATCTCTTATATTCCTATATAGATGAAGATTCCACCCCCAATGATTCCAGTCCTCCATAATGTTGCAGGTCATGAATTCCCATATTGGAGCTTCATGACTTCCGGCCTTACTTTTTTAGTTTTTTTTTTTTTTTTTTTTTTTACTTGTAATTTTACCAAGAGGATTTGGAACAAGTGGTTAATCTTCTCCACGAGTAGATTCACTAGTCCCAATATGCAATAATATTAGCAATGGCCTATCACTGCCCCTTATCTCTAATCTTCTATGGTTGATAAGTAGGCTGGGTTAATTGCTTCATATTTCATATGAAATGTTGTAGTCACAGTGGTTAGAGTACAATAGAAGAATCTTCAACAACATATAAAAGGATGTCGATCACCTATTGTATGTTATGTTACCCGTACCCTTTATTTTAACTTACATACCCATGTCTAACTCTTCATGATAAGACATGGATACGGGATATGCGTCTAACACTTTATATTTTAGAAAATTACCAAATAGACTCCAACAAAAAAGAAGATAATTTCAAATAGGAGATAAAAAGTATAATAATGATATAATAATGAGTAAAAAGGAAAAAGAAAAAACATATATATAGTCGAGTCCCTGTATCCCAAAATTGCATGTAAATAGTTGAGTCTCCATATCCCAAAATTTAAAAATTAAGGAGTCAAAACTCTATATGTACCCATGTCCAACACTCATATTCTAGTCTAAGAAACATAGATGGGAGGACATGATGTCTTTGGGGAGCTCTTGGGTGCAAACATCTTTGGTCAATGGTCCCTCATTCTCAGCTTGGATTTTAGATTGGCATGAATGTCCTAAAATCATTTTTTTGGTTTATGCCTTAAGAGGTTGGATTAGGCTTGTCATTATTTAGCATTTTTGGTGCATATCTTTCTTTTTGTACACCATTATATGTGTGTGTGTGTGTGAAAGAAAAAGAGAAGTCCCTGCACCTATTATCTGAAGTTTTGTTATCAAACAAAGATATTGAAACAAATTGTGGCCAAAAAGATCAGCTCATTAACCTTCCAAATTGACTCATTTCACTTGATCAGTTACAACAGTACCGACGTTATGAACAGCTTCAAGCAAAAGTAAGGAAGAGGGATTTTTTTTTTTAATTTAATTCTCAGGATTAGATTTGTTGCTCCCCTTTGTTCCTACCATGTAACGGCTACCCTCTTCCTAGAATAAGGGTTACCCCTCTTTCCTAAATAAATGTTCTTTCCTCTTCTTAAGTCATTATCAAAGAGTGAACGGCCTTGTTATAAGGTCCTTTTCATGAACACAAAATCTCAATCTACATGTTAAGATAGAACATCAACAAAAAGTTGACATAGAGAAGGCTTCAATTTTCATCATTGAGCACTCTACACTACATGCTAGCTAAGATAGTTTTTAGTTTGAAGTGGAGAAATTGGACGCAGAGATGTGTGTCTACTGCATACTCGTCCATTTATGGTTAAGAAGTCTCCAACAAGATTCTTTAGGAGGAAGATGACCTCCAAAAACTTGTTAATTGTTAGCACATAACAAAATTCCACTTATATTTTTCCATTCTACTGTATTGTGTATCTCGCATAGTGCGCAAAAAAGGAAAAGAGAGAGACAGAGACAGAGAGAGAAGTTTATGTTACACTACTTCTTTAATGTTTAAATAGATTTTAAATAAAAAAGAATGTACAAACATGAAGTGCATTAAGGTTCACAATAGAGTTTTCTTTTCATAAATAAGGGTACCAGGCTCCAATTGATTAATCCCTTGGGCTCCAAGCTTCTCAATTGGGAGATGCACCGACCGTTCAAGAAGTGGGAAGGAAGTTGATTCTTCATCTCACTTCTTGAGGTGTCAACTCAAGAGGTCCAATATGTGAGTCATACCTAAGTCTGCCCCTAACGCATATCTTTCACCTCCAATTTACTATAATTGGCCTAAATACATGCACTAAACTCCATTTTATGATAAAAACATGCATGAAAAAAATTGCATACTAAACTGACACAATCCCCTGGGCGAAATTATTCCTACACGAGCAAAGACATATGGCAGTTGATTGCCCAACCCATTGCAAAATAAAAGGCAGAAACATCCATACAAGCATATCCTGTAGGTGTAAACAACAATATATTCACCCTTACCCATCCAATATGAAAATAACTAAATGGCCTAAGCAATCAAAGGCTTTAGAACTCTTCATGAATCCTTCATTTCGTCTATTTCAATCAAATCAGTTTACCTTGTCTGGAAAGGTCAAAACCTTTAAGTTATTCAAGTAAAAGTTGTTTTTCTTCACAGATAGAGCTCATTACTACAATTAATTTTAATTTTTATCAAAGTTGATCACAATACAACATTGGCACATACATTGCACTTTCCCAATAAGGTGTCCCATGCCAAAATAAGAGATATAATGAAGCAGATATACATTTTTATTGTCTTCAACAAGAGGAAGTTCAATGCTTTAGATAAAGCAAACCTATACAATGTATCGCATATTCTCATGAGCAAATCATAAAGTTAATCCTGCAAATTTTGACAAGATAAAATATCATAGGAACTCTGAAGATAGATCCAACTAAACATTTATTGTAAGTAATAACAATAGCAATTTGAGGATTTATAGACATTTAATATAAGTAGTAAATACTGAGAAAAGTATGGCCCATATAAACCAACTTTAGAAAGTAATAAAAAACGTAAAGAGTGTCAGTTTCGCATTGAAATTTGTTTAGAGTTCACTACCATGGTTCTTGAAATAGTCTTCATTGTGTAGGACACTTTCTGCAATAACAACTCCACTGCAGAAAATTGAGAAATTGAACTTAGCAGTGCATGTTAATATCAGAATTTAAAGGCAATTATGTCTATCACATTGCTTTACAAAATGTTCTATAACCAAAAAATACGACAATAAAAACAGAAACATTGTAATAGTATAACAAAATCAAATTTATGAGAAAATTTATTATGTTTCCATGAGATTTATGATCGTCATTATCTCTATAAAATGACTACTAAAAAAAATGACATGATAACCCGACCCAAACACAATACATTTAAGGTATTTGAGTTTACTATAAATAAGTTTGGATCAAAACAGGTTAAATACGATTAAATACAACTAAATTTTAAGTCATAAGGAGGTTAACTTGCTAAACTCAAAAATGACATGTTTGACATGATTATGGACAAATTAAGAAATAGATTATAATAGGTAAACTTAAAATTAATGTATTTATAAAAATGTTAATATAATTTTTATTATTTTTTAATTTATTTTTAATAAATTATTTATATTTTACATTTTTATTAACATTTTTTGTAAATAAAATAATTTTAAAAATTAGTTACAAAGGTTATATAGGGGTACATGATTATAACACGATTAACAAAAAGTCAAGTTTGGGTTTCTAATATATGGGTAATACTTGTTTATGATCCGTATACAACACGATGCTACGAATTGTCAACTATATCTCAAACCCTTGTTTCGGACAGCAAGAGCTTGAGAAAAATGATATTTGTAAATAATAATTTTTTGTTTTGCCCAACTAGCCATGAAATAATGGTGGTATCTTATCTCTCTCAATTAATGGGAATATCCCTTCAAAGGCAAAAAAGTGTTGGGTCCTAGCTCACATTGAGATCCTGAGTTCGAGGATGCCTTGCATCTTTGGGGAAGTTCTACTGCTGGCCCCTCAATGGCTGATAACTTGCAAACTCTCAAAAGGTTATCATAAAAACAAACCCATTGTAACAATATAACTAAATCAAATGTACGAGAAAATTTATTATGTTTTCCAATTGATTTATGATTGTTAATATCTCTATAAAATGAATACAAAAAATAGATGATCTCTTGATAAATTTATAAACTAGTCATCACTCTAAAACCATTGTGTTTGGACAACAAGAGCTTAAGAAAAATGACAATCATAATTAATTATTTTTTGTTTTGCCCAACTAGCCATGAGGTAATGGGGGTATATCACCTCTCTCAATCGATGGGGATATTCCTCTAAAGGCAAAAAAGTATTGGGTCCTAACTCAAATTGTAATTCTTTGAGTACAAGGATGCAATGCATCTTTGGGGTTGTTATATTGTTGGCCTCTCAATGGCTGGCAACTTACAAACTCTCAAAAGGTTAAGTTTAATGAGCAGTGCAGAGATCAGTTCCACTTGTAAATAGCTCTTAAGGGCAATGTCGGGAGATTTATGGACCTCCCATAGTTGTTCAACCTCCTTTTCAATTTCCTTTATATTTATTTCCTCAACATTAGTTTAAACAAAAATTTTGCAGAAATTTGCACATTACAGTTTAATGGATATAAAGAACCATAATATAGCAAAAAACTAAAATTATTCATATTAAAGCATACACTTTTATTTTCACTGTATCTGTTCCAAAATCCATTTATAAAGGTAGAAAAAAAAAATAATGTCTTTGCTTCATATATTTATTCGCCAGAATCATTCAAACATGCTGTTCAGTTAAAATAGGAAAAAGTGGGACTAGAAAAACAGATTCATACATATGTAGCAAGAGAAAGTCATAAAAAACACAACACCTTCTTCGATGGTAAAAGAATGTAAAACACCCTTTCAAGTCGACTCCCTCTCCAATGTTCTCTTTATTTTTCTGTAACATTCTCCAAATTCTAACCTTTTCATTTAAAATAATGAAAAAGAGTACTATAATAAAACTTTGACAATTTATGATTTAAACCTTTCATGCTACTATCTCCGTCTATAATATGGATTTCAAACATTCATGATTTGCCTATGAATTAGTTGAATTACTTATCCCTTAATCTATTAGTAAACTATCACTTAGCAAAGTATGGTTCAAACTTTCTAAATAAAATTTATATATTTTATTATACTAATATAAAAACATCTTAGGGCTTTACTTTTTTTTTTGGGACAAGAGCTTTATTTTTTAATGTTCAAATTGAAGATGCATTTTAAGTTATTTTTTCATCAAAAAGATTTTTTTAAATTAAAACTTTTCACCAAAATTCTTTTTTAAAACTTTGTCTCCCTCCTTGAGGCTGCTTATGCAGGAACAAACGAAGTTTGTTTGAAGTGCAGAAATGATAGGAATCCAAGCTTGGAAATTTGAAGCCTCTATCTGGTGGATATTTGTCCACTACTCCAAATCTATTGACACAATCAACTCTAAAAAAAAAAAAATTGGAAATGTATACTTTTGGCTGTTTGGTTGTGGAAGAAGCAACATAATAGACTGTTCAAAAACTGTATAACTACAGTGGATAGCATATGGGAGAAATCAGTTTTTCTTTTTCTTTTTTTTTTTTTTTTTGTTCATATGAATAGTCTCTAGGTCATCAATGGGATATATTTGTACAGACTGGGCGACTAATTCACAAAACATTTCGAATGACCTGTAATGTATAGCAGGATAGCTCATCCCCATACAAATTTCATGTCAGTATAATATATCTATTTTTTCTTTCAAAAAATAAAAATAAAAATAAAAAAGAAGTGGCTCTAATATTGCGAGCTTCTGAGTGGTTTGTTTTTCAGGCCATGATAACTAAAGATAACTCTCCTCCAAAGCATCTAACTCACCCTAGGAAATCTCCATGACCACTTACCAGCCGAGGCCTTATTCCTACTGATCGAATTTCCAATGTCAAGAACATTCAATTAGACCTTCCTCCTCACCACCTTCCAAGCAACCAAGTGAGCCCCCTAGAGCCTGAGCATGCCCTCCCACAAAAGAGTTTGAGAAATTGAAAAAGCAATTTTCACTAATTCATTTGTATTGGCATATAAGTATACAATAGTCTAAAAATAAAATTTTCACTACTAGTCAAGAATGAAGAAAATAAATGCATAAAGATCATAGTATTCACATACATTTGAACAACTCCACTCACTCGGTAAAGCCATTTCGCAATGTCGTTGAGTACACTACTATAAGAGTCATACTTTCTCCATTCCACTCTATGCAAGAATAGTACTTTTAAGCCAAGGCCTCAAAAGAATTCTATGTTTTCTGACAATCTTAAAATCATAGGCACCTAAGATGCCATCAAAAAGAAAATTTACTTCTCAATTTTTACAACGAAGGTTAAATATATATTACAATGAAAAAGATTTACCACATTAATGCCTTGGTCATATAATGTCAATACCACCAAACAAGGTGCAAAAATCAAGGAAACCAAATACAATAAGATCAAGTTTTTAGAGAAAACATTATCCAATATTCAACATTTAGGTTTGCTTTCATGCTCCCCTGTGTGGTAAAATCTCTTTCATAAAGATCATCACAAGGCATATCTAGAATCCAGCACAAAACAGTAGTAGAATAAGAATATAAACATATTGATAGGTGATGCCAATCTATTTTTTGCCTAAATGATGCAATATGAAATCCAGCTCACTAGAACACAATTTAATTCTCACCTCAATATGAAGATTAAGGTATTAGCAATATATGCAACCATTTCCCTGTAAAAGAAAACAAACGTGTGTTCAGCACACTCATAATAAAGGGAAAAAAACTTCCAAGAACAAATTTTGTCCCAGATTTCTCCTATTATGTCAATGAGAGTACATATCACGAAAGATATAATGCAAGCACCCAACAATAAACAAAAACTAAAAATTCCAATCATAACATCACTTGCAACACTCTCAAAGAATTTTGGTACATCTGTCAAAAACAGAAATAATGTAACTTGTTTCTCAATCCGGACACAAAAATCTCTCCAAAAATCAAGCCATATTGGAAGGTTGTTCTGGCAATTGTTTGGTATTCTACTTGGGAGGAAATGAATTCTAGGATATTCTCTAACAAAAGGAAGTCGGCAAGGATGTTATGGGAAAGATTGAATAGTCTTTTTGCTACATGGATATTTAATACTAAATTAGGCATATGTTACTCGTTTGGGAATTGGTTATGTAACGAGGGAAACATTTTACAATCTCTATAAATTTTGCAATAAACTTTAAAGTCCGGATACCTCATCCGGCATTTTGTAATTTTCTTTTATAATTAATATATTAGATTCCGTTACAAGAAAAAAAAAACAGAAATAATTATGGTTGTTGAGATATGGCTAAATCCTTGAGAATATTGCCACTGTTAAAATATACATCTGAACTAAATATGTAACAAGATCATTGGTGCTTCCTCTGTAATCAACAGGTGAAGTACATTTCACATATTTTTGGACAATGTCCAGTTTCTTTGGACATTTGGCAACGATCGTGATCGTTCTTCTTGATGATGCCAAACAATGCGTTGGACGCAGGTTTGAGTAGCCTTTTCCCCTGTTATAACAGCATTGCTTAAAAGTGGCATCCTCATAAGATGGTGATCTGTTTGGCTGTCATGTGGTGTATATGGTCAAAAGAGGAACAAAAAAGTGTTTGAGGACAACTCTCCCTTCTGCTGAGGTGTGGGAGAAATCACATGTACTTGCATCCTTTTGGGTGTCTAATTGCCTATTATCTAACGAGTATCCAATGTAGGAATGCGTAAGGGGGAGATAAGTTTGCATATGTTGGGAAATGTCACATCACACATGACCTGATACTTTGAATTGGCATGTTTGGTGCTGACCGTATGCATTGACAATGCATACATAATTATCGATTCTAATATAATCTATACATGTTTGGAAATAATTGGAAAAACTTTAAAATCAAATAAAACTTCTAAATGAATAAAGAACATGTATTTTTTAACTTTAAAATGTGTTTGTTTTTAACTTAAGAAAGTTTTTGGAATCTATTTCCCACTCAGATTTCATGAACAATAAGGAAATCATTGTTAAAAAGGAAACTATTATTGAATAGATCCCTATCCAAAACTATAGAAAGTTCTGTTTTTTTTTTTTTGGAAATTGACGTGTCTATTCTCAATACAAGGGACTCTCTCCATCTTGGCCGCACAGCTTGTCATCCTAGAAAAGAAGGAAGGTTTCCAGAAGAAGCCAACCCTGTTGGAAATGTTGAAGATCTACCCATCCTATAATGCCCGATACTGTGAACACAATCATCTAACAATTATATAGAAAGTATTCGTCACGTATGCTTATAAATACAAAGGAGCTCCAATGTTTCTATTATCACTAAGGGATTGAAAGATCTATTTATCCACTTATTAGAGCTCCTCATATGTGAGCTTAAGATTTCATTGTTTTTTGTTCTATTTTGAGTGAATGAGTGATCTTATAAAAGTAAGATTGTAGACTTGAGGATAATTACTTCAAATTACCGTGACATGGTTAATGGTCACTGGTGGTTGCTACAATTACTAGAGTTCAATAACTTCAGAGACGAGAGATGTTCGTCGTGATTTTACTTTGGTTCTTATTGCAAAGAGCTAGTCTCAACGTGTAGGTCCATATTCCTATTGCAACAGTTGTACCCGATTGATCATAGTGAAATCTTTTGATCTAGGCTAGGTCTCACAAACGTCAGCATCGGCTAAGCTGCGTAACCAATTCTTGTGTCTGCGCTCTTTTCATGCACCTCTAATTTATATGCTATTGCACCTAATTTTATCTATCTATCACTATTTCATATCCATTAACGTGACTCCAAAACCTACAATTGGTATCAGAGTGGGTCATCTTTCTTTTCAGACTTTTGCTTGGTAGATGAGATCCAAAGTGAGAAGTTCGAAATAAGTCGCCAAGTTCCTATGATGATTAAAAATAGTTACTCCAAAGAAGATGGATCTATAACTTGACCAACCCTATCAGAAGATAGCAGTTATACTTATTGGAAAACCAAGATAAAGACATTCATCCGATCCTTGGATGAATATGCCTGGAGAGTGGTTGTAGATGGTGGGCTGCACCCAACAGCTTTTGACACTGAAAAAACATAACCTTGGAAGTATGAAATTAAATGGACTGAAGAAGAAAGAACATTATGTTTGAAATTTTCAAAGCTCTTAATACTATCTTCAATGTCGTTGATGTTGAATGGTTTAAATTGATATCAACACGCGAGACTGTCAAGGATGCATAGGAAATCTTACAAACAGTTCGTGAAGGAACTAGTGTTGTGCGTATACCTAAATTACAACTTTTGACAACTCAATTTGAGTTGTCGAAAATGGAAGATCATGAAACCATTTCAAGGTTCAACAAGTTAAGACATATTGCAAATAGAGCTTTTAATTAGGTAAAAAAAAAATCACTAATGAAAAGTTTATGAGGAAAACTCTAAGGTCATTACTTCCTAGATTTGCCGCAAAAGTTGCTACCATAGAAAAATCCAAAGATTTAAAAAAAATGTGCCTCGATGATCTCATAGGGTCCCTCTAGATGTATGAGATGGGAATGACGACCCAAAAAAATGGAGAAAAATATAGCTTTTCAAGCTGAATCATATTCGAATGATAAGGAAGAAAAGATTGTCATGATCACAAAAAACTTTTCCAGATTCCTGAAGAAATATGGAAAGCAACCTAACGTACCGAGAAACAAGTTTGTTGAAAGGAAAAGAAGCATAAAAGAACCTCCTAGGTTTGATAGAAATCAAGAAGCATCAAATGTCATGAATGTGGTGGTCTAGGACATGTACAGGTTGAGTGTGCAAACGCAATTAAGAAGAAATCTCTGAATGTAACATGGAGTGATGAGTTAGACAATAGCCAAGATGAAGAGGATAGGATTTCTAGCAACTTTGTTGCCTTCGTTGCTCTAGTTCGGACCATTTGCAGATACCTTGTACACTGTGCGACAAATGTTTCAACAGTTAACGACTCAGAGACTGATAGCGAAGAAGATGAGATAGGTACGGAAGAATTTAGACAAACTTATCAACTAATGTATGATAAATGAGTACAGGTTGGACAACAGAATAAAAAACTAGAAGAATGATGCTCAAAGATGAAGGACATGATCAAATGGCTACAAGAAAAAAAATTAAAGAAAAAGACAAACAATTGAAGGATATAGGA
>JAJIYU010009572.1:0-16913 GCA_030144865.1 Tinospora cordifolia | reverse complement strand
TCATGTGCCAACCTACCATTTGCACCCAAAATTTCTTAAAATCTTTGAAATTAATTTATTTGACTTATTTTATTTATTTTAAATTATTTGACAAAATTCTGGGGTATTACAGGTTATGGTGAAAACCAAGCAAGAATGTTGGTTGTTGAAGCTTAGGAAGATCAAAACCCTCAGTAGAACCCCTCATAGTCCAAAGTTAGGACAAATGAACTAATATGAGTAGTAGTAGATTGCTATATGAATTTTGAGTTGAAATAAGACTTTGTACCAATTATCTCTATAAATGAAATTTATTTTTTAGTGTACCATTTTAAATAAGTGTTGGCCTATTAAAGTAGCAAAACCCTTGGGCATACCAACTTAGTTAAAACCAAACTATTTACTAGAAATACCTAACAAAATGACGCACAAGTGAATAAGTATAAATTTCGAGGACGAAATTCTTTTAATGAGGTTAGGTTGTAATAACCCAAAATATTGTCAAATAGTTAAAGATAAACAAGTTTAATGAAATTAAATGAAATACGTAAAGTAAATCAACTTTGAAGATTTTAAGGAACTTTTGGGTGCAAATTATGAGTAGGCCAATGAAACCTTAATTTGATATTTAAAATGAAATTGTCAATTAGGAAGAATTAATTATGAAATTTAAAGAGTTGCTTTCATTTCTTAAGAAATAAAGAATAGAAATAAAGTGTGTGTGTGTATATATATATATATGTGGGTTAATGTGTGTGTGAATAACATGTATTTTAGTATAATGAGTGTTAAATACTACATATTATAGGAATATATATATAGAAAAATTTACAAAATTGAATAAAAATGTAGTATGCTTATATTTATTTAAAATAAATATAACATTATATAACTATCAATTTATAATAACATGAAATGAATATATAAATAAAAATATATGAAAATAAAGAAATAAAAAATGTAGATTATTTAATTGTTGGCATTAAAAATATTAAAAAAATAAAAAAATTATAAAATAAATACAATATTGAAGAAATAGAAAGGGAAAAATATTAGTAAGTTCATAAAACAGAAGGACATATGTAATAAACCATGTTTACATCAATTAAAAAGTGTATAATTAGCAAATTTTGGATAATAACAACCTTAGAAAGCAATTTTGGTAATTAGAAACTGCATCCAATGACCCAAAACCAATCTGCACGATCCAACGAACGAGATCAAAGCGAAATCAGCGCTCAGGAGCACTGAATTATCATGATCAAACGACCCAAAAGCAATCCGTCAGATCCAACAGTCCAAATTGGTTTCGATGATCACGAACGAAAATCGAAACACTGAACTCGAGATTGATCGTGCGGCCAGGATCTCTACTCGCATTGTGATGATCATCTAGTGTTGCGCTCGAAGCAGATCCAAGTGTCCAAATCAAAGTCGTGTTCGAAGATCATGAACGTGTCACGATCGAGGAGGATCGGACAATTCAGGAGAGTTTCGTTGATTGTGAATAAGATCTGCACACCGTGATCAAGGGTCATCCGACGGTGAAGATCAAAGCCGCATTAGTTGATCGCGAACGGTGCTGCGCTCGAAGACAATCTGATAACTCTAATTTGAGACGTCTTCAATCGATCGCAAACCGTTGCTTCACTCGAGGTTGATCCAACATCTAGATCAAAGCCATATGAATGAAGATCCACACACCGCGATCGAGACTCATCCGACGTTCTAGATCTGAGGCGCATTTTTAATCACGAATTGTGTGCTGCGCTCGAGGAAATCCAACGGTCTAGAGTTGAGACAATTTTTGGATGATCGCCAACCATTGATGCGATCGAGGATCATCATTGGTCAAGATTAATGCTTCGATTAAAACCGAGAAAATAACCAAAAGAAATCCAAAAAAAAATCGCAAAAATTCGAAGAAAATTCAAAAAAATTCCTAAAATTTGGAAATTTTGTTTCCAAATTTCCCAAACACACTTGCTATTTTCCTATACTTGGAGAGCATAAAATTTTGAATAACTGGCAAGTTTCCTACAAGGAAAACACCAAAAACTTACCATTCTATGACATTTTAAACTCTATATAAAGGATCCCTAGTGCTCTCATTGTTTTCATCCCAAATCAAGAGCATATTAGTCCCTCTTGACTCTCTCTAGCCTTCTTCTTGACAATCCCCTTAGTTCTTGAGTGATCTTGAACTGTTCTTGAGTGTTCATGAGAGTTCTTGAGTGTTTGGAAGCTTTAAAGCAACGAAACTTTGCCAGATTTCAGAAGTGTGCAAAAGAGAGACTTATTTAAGGTGGAAATGATTTCTAACTTTTACTTCTATATTTTAATTTGAATAAGTCTTGCATGAATATACTTGTTATGTATGTTTAAAAATTAAGAATAATAATGCATGATACGTATGAATTGTGCCATGAATAAATATTTAATGATTCATGTTATATATTGATGGTTTAATTCGATATTGTGTGTTGTATCACTAAGAAAAGATTAAATAATTATCCTAACCACGTACTAGCACGATGATGGACTACATAGTGTCATCATGTGTGTTTCACCCCCGATCCGGCTTGCCAGCTTACCTTTGATGATTTTGAACTGGGTTTCCGAGAGTGATCCCACTGTATAGATATTGGGGTTTGAGTTTCCAATAGTGATTCTCTTTCCTAACAATGTGGAACATAAAGATTAAACTCTTTCAGTCTTAATGTAAACCATAAACAAGAAATTTGTTTAAATCGCCTAATGTACAAAAGTTTTTGATATGCTTAGTTTGTTTGAATTGAAATAATGATTTAAATGTTAGAAAGATCCACTAGGCTATGTGCTCACCCCTTCCTTCTATTTTACAGGTAATTAAATTACATGAAGACCATGAATATTAGTTAGGTTATTTTTCTTAAGTTTCTAATTTCTGTGTAAGGGCATGTTGCCCAAGTTTTGAATCTTCTGTTGTAATAATTTTTTTCTTGAAGATCAAATTATGTAGTCAATTTTATTTAATTAATTGAGTTTATGAATTTCATTCATTTCTACTATTATTGTCTTATTAAATTCTTAAATTTAAGTGATGTACTTTCAAATAAAGTTAAGGCATGAAATGAGTGAAATAGAAAGTCAAGTGTGTGTGTCACTTATAAAGTAACACCGGCTCAGCCCGCCTTTTGGTAAAGTCAAAAATTGAAAGCCTCGGGGGTTGGGGTGTTATATGGGGTGACTAGAATAGGAGCCGTAGTCAATCTTGTCTTCAGTTCTTGGAATGAACATTCACATTTCTCATCCTACTAGAACTTAACTCCTTTTCTGGTCAACATAGTCATAAGTTCTGCCAACTTGGAAAAAACCTTAATAAACCTTTTATAGTAGTCTACCAAGCCCAAGAAACTTCTTATTTCTGTTACTGTCTTGGGTTGTTTCCAATTCATAATGGTTTCTACTTTTTTCAGGTCTACAACAATACCTTTTGTTGATACAACATGGCCTAAAAACTTGACAGTTTTCATCTAAAATTCGCACTTACTGAATTTAACATATAATTGATGCTTTCTGAGTGTTTCCAACACTATCTGCAGGTGTTTTTAGTGTTCAACCTCTGACTTGGAGTAGATTAGGATGTCATCTATGAATACCACCACAAACTGGTCAAGATACTATCTAAACACTTGGTTCATCAAATCCATGAATGTTGTTGGGGCATTTGTCAAACTAAAGGGCATCACGGTGAACTCGAAGTGTCCATATCTTGTTTTAAAGGCCTTCTTGTGAATGGCATACTCTCATATCCTCAGCTGATGGTATCCTAACCTAAGATCAATTTTAGAGAAATGAGTTGCTCCTCGTAATTGATCAAATAGGTCGTCAATCCTTGGCAAGGATATTTATTCTATACTGTAGCTTGATTCAACTTCTAGTAGTCGACACACAGGCACAAGGAACCATCCTTCTTTTTCACAAATAGTACTGGGGCTCTCTAGGGTGATTCACTTAGCCTGATGAAACCTTTCTCCCTGGGCTCATCCAGTTGGGTTTACAGCTCAATTAGTTCTACTGGCTCCATTCTATAAGGAGGTATGGCAATAGGGTTGGTTCCAGGGTGAAGTTCAATCTTGAACTCTAACTCTCTAGCTGGTGGTAGTCTAGGTAAGTCATTTGGGAACACATCCTCGTACTCACTAACTACAGCTAGGTCCTGAATATTCTTCAAGTTAGTAGGTTCTTCTTTAGAGAGTTCCTCAAACTCATCGATCTGCTTCAAACAATTTAGCAAGGCTAGGGTTGGACTCCTTGGTAATCTTCGCATATCCCCATTGATTTTAATGATCTCCCCAGAAGGTGATGTTATGGTTACCCGTCTCTTAGGACAATCTATTTGGGCCTGGTACTGGTCTAACCAATCCATCCCCAAGGTTATGTCATAGCCATAGAAAGGTAGGGTATATAGGTCGACTATCAAAATTTTATCCCCAAACCTAAGGTCACAACTACACATCTTTTTTGAAGTCACAATGGTCCCTATTGGTGTGGACACATTCAAAGTCACAGGCATTGTTTTTCTCACAAGTTGTAACCTATTAGCTAGTGTTTTAGAGATAAAAGATTTTGAGGTACTCGAGTCAAACAACAGTCTCACAACAACATTAAACAATAGGAATGTACCTTCTACTGCAGGCGCCTGGTCTTCCTGGGTTTCAACTGCGAACATTCTAGACTGGTTCTGAGCACGACCTTGGTTCTGCCCTTGATTTGCATTCTGATTCCGTTTGGCTTGAGGTTGTCGATTCTGACTTTCCCCCTGAGTATTCTATTATTGCTTTTGGGAAGCCTGAGCTAGTGCATTTGAGCAATTTTTCACCAAATGACTGTTCTGCTTGCATATGAAACACAATTCCAGCCTCTTAGCTTCTTCCCTTGACTCGTCTTTGTTCTGCCCCTGTTTCTATGGAGCCTTACCACTGGGTCCCTTATTGGTCCTTTCTATTTTCGTTTTGCTTATTCTTTCCTCTCAACCTTTGTTCCTAGTTGAGCTCTTGTTCAGGATTAAAACCCGCTTACTTGTAAATTGAGGCCTAATTTCATGATAACTTTTCGGATCTCGATCTTGAGACCCTGTGCAAATCTGTTGGCTTTCATCCTCTCTTCCCAGATTAGTTCCTTAAAAAATTTGGCTAGTTTAGTAAACTTCCTTTCGTATTCAGTTATTGTGAGATCCCTTTGGTTGAGTCCCATGAAGTCTTCTTGTAGCTTTCTGAAAGTTGCCTCTGGGAAAAACTTGTCGTAAAATTTTTATTTGAACTCACCTCAGGTCATGGTCGTAACGTTAGTGTTCGGATCCATCTGCATCATCCTCCACCATCCATGGGCTGGTCCTTTGAAATGGTGTGTGGCTAATGGTAATTGTCTTGAACCCGTCACCTTCAGCACATTTAGTAATTCCTCCATCTTTTGCTACCAATAATTAGCAGAGAGGCAGTCAGTAGTTCCATCGAATGAGGGAGGGTGAAGCTTTTGCAAATCTAGCAGCATCTTCTTCTATTTTTCATCTTCCAGGTCCTCTGGATTCCTTTGATGTTCTTGAGGTACTGGTGCTGGAACTTGGATTGGAATAGGTTCAGGTGCTTGAGGCTGAGGAGCCACCTGAGGGGTTATTTGTGGAAGTGTCCTTCTCAGTTGATCTAGTACACTCTGCGACATTTCATTCATCATGGCATCCATTCGTGCCTCCATCTGTGCCTCCATCCCAACAGGTAGTTCCTGCTCTCGTTGTTCAATCTCCTCAGAAGTGGTGGATCGAGTTATGTACCTCCTAACTCCAGCCATTTACTAGTAAATTGAGCATAGTGTTAGTGTGTGTTAAATATTCGTACTATCATGGCTCTAGATTCATGTTTCTAGGTTCTTAATTTGTTTAGTGTCCTAAAGTTTTTCTTCTAGGTTATTTTTATGCATATTAGGTGTAGGATTTGGTTTTAAAGCAAATAAACATTACAACATGCATATCATACAATCATACAATCAAGCTAGCACAACAAGGTTTCAAGCTTCCACCTAAGCTTTTAGGTTCAAGTGTCTCATACCACTCTACCCCTTCCACCTAGAATTTTACTCAGAATAGAGCTGCACCCAAACAATTTTGCAAATTTCTCGATAACTAAGGTTCCCGAGCCCACTGTACTCAACCATCCCATACCAGCAAGCATAGAGAAACCCGTTCTGCTAGAGTTACTGATCATTCGCCACACATGGTCCATCATTCTCCGAGTCTAAGCTTCCTCCATAACCCCAAATTCCTATGCATCCAATACTACATAGAAATTGAAATTATAGAAGCTTCCCAGTCTCGTGTCCTGATCAAACAATTTTCTATTTTCACACAAGTTTCAGTCTCTAGCCTATGTCTTAGAGTTTTATGTTTTTGATCCACTGTGCCACCCATGGCTTCACCCGTTTCTACCTAAGGTCTTTTCTCTGGACCTAGGGTTCGATTCTAGTTGACTTACAACCTCTGTCTAGTCAAGATACCACCTTTGGCATCTTTTTCATCTTTTAATCAATTCCTTGCCCTAATTTCCAACCTTCTTATTTTCTTTAATAGAAAGTAAGGGTGTTCTTCAACTCGGACCAATCATGTGAACTAGTGGGACAACCTCTAGATCGGATGGCAAGACTGAAGTGTGCTTAGTAACCATACTTTCTAGGGCAAGATAACCCACCTCCCTTTCAATGTTTTACTTTACTCAGAACAAGGCTTACCCACTATCAGCTCAACTTGTAGTCTTTGTATCTAGACAAAATATTTCAAAACATATATTTCCTTTTTTGAAAACACTTTCTAAATCATTTTTCAATTTCAAAAATAGAAGGCAGGGCATTCTAAATTCAATTCAATTCAAGGTGAAACCCTAAGTTTTAGTTTCTAATTCTAGTCAAACAGCTACTGATTGATTTTCTAATTCTAGCCCAGTGTTTCTAATAATTAAGCTTTGATACCACTCTTGGTATCAGAGGAAACTTTTTGTTCTTGGCCCAACAACTAATGCTTAGGCTCTGATACCACAATTATAACACCCCAACCCTCGTACTTTATGCATTGGACATAACCACTATTATCTTGACAGTGGACTTAACCAACTGGCGGGTCAAGTCAGTGTTACTTTACAAGTGACACATACTTGTTATTCTCTTTTTTAATATCTCGTACCTTTGTATAAAAATTCAAGAATACAAAATTTTTACTTTAATAAATCAAAGCAAATTAAAAGAGATAAAGAAATTCAAAGTATTTTATTCATAATAGAAAAAAATTGAAAGTACAAAACTTTTCAGAAAACTATTTATTACAGTGGAAAACTTCAAAAAACTTTTTAGTAGAAAAGATTTAAACTTTTGGCAACATGCCCTTAAAAATTCTAAAAATAATAAGGTAGAAACTTTCTAAGAACTATCCATGTTCAACTGCTTCATAGGTTTCATGTTCCTAAAAAAAAATATGAAAGGAAGGAGTGAGCACATAGCCCACTAGATCATTTTCAAACAACCATCTTTCATATTCAAACTCATAACACAATCATAATTCAAACACTTGCAATCATTAGGCATTTCAAACAACAATTTGTTCAAGTTGAGTCTTAGACCAAAAGGGCCTTTAATCCCTTGATGCTCTTAACTAAGTAAACGGGCCCACTCGGCATCAACCTGTTCGTGGCACGTGTTGGCATCAACCCGTTGCACATAGTGACTCACAAGGTACTGTGGTACACAATCCTCAGGTACTTAGGTCTGAAAAACCATATGACCTAACTCATATGAAAAGAACATCCATATCGTCACCTTGACCACTATGATGGTACGTTGTAATTATCACCATCGTCTCAACTTAACTCTTATATCATGATCTCATAAAATAAATTTCAGAATATACACAATCAATTCATGAAACACTTATAAAATATAAATCATACTTTAATTTGAAAGCCTAAGCATGATACTAACATGGCATGGATGATATAATTGCTTAAACATGAATCAAAACTAGAAAACTAAAATAAACTTTAAAAATTCTAAAACATAAATTGAAAATCTTTGATTTCAGTGAAAAACATACAAACAATGAATATGCCATAAATTTAAATAAGAACAGAAGGGTGTTCTAGAAATCATTTCCACCATGTGACGCTTTCTTCAAAAATTTTTGCAACAATTCGCCCACGTACTAGTGCCATTGAAGTTAACCTAAATTAATTCTCCAACTCAAGAGGAAAACTTCCTATTTATCTTAATTTTTTGGTTAATTTCAGCGAATTTTCTGTCTATTTTTTCACATTTTTTTGGCACATCAGATTGTCCTCGAGACACGCACACAGATCAAATCGAAAGGTCAAGATTGGCGCACGCAGAGTCACACTGTGCTACTTTGTGATTGAGATTTTGCGGCTTTGATCACGGTCGTTCGATCATCCTTGATCATCTCTATCCGTTCGATCTTCATTATCACAGTGCACTTGGGCATTGGTGCAAATCATCTTGCGGTCGTCGGATCGCGAGATCGGATTTAGATCGATGGTTTACAGCCGTTGGATGCATTTTGAGTTATATTTATATGATTTTCCTCCAAATTTCATGTTCTATTTTCGAACTTTTGCCAAATCTTAATCCAAATTGACTTTCTAATCTTGTTTTCATGAAAAATTGCACATATCATTGTATTTTTTGCTATGATATCCCATGATATACATTATATTCATATATTTTCTTCCAAAAATCCATTAAATTGATTTTATTCCTTGTTTGGCTAAAATAGGACTTACCAAATTTTTCATCTGTCAATTGCATATAATTCTCTAAATAAATTTTAAAATATCATATGAATTTTCGTGATATTACATCTACCCTGATGACTTGCATATGTTTGGGGTGGCTATGACTTCATGGGTTTACAAAAATTAAATAAAAATTAATATCTCCTTATTTACAAAGAATTATGATTAATAACCTATAGTTTTGGAATTACATGAACTTAATGCACATTTTAAGATATGGTTTGGTCCAATGTGATTTTCCCTCAAACACTTTCCTTATTTAAGACCCACTAAGGTCACTAGGCAAATGAAAATCCAAATCTTGGCCAATTGCTCTAATTTTTGGATATGTCAATCATTTTGTTAGTTAATGCGATTTCACTTTGTTTCGTGTCATTTCAAGTCCCCGAAGTATCCTAAATCTCCATTTTTTCTAATTTGGACTCCCCTGAAGAGCGTTTGGTAAATGAAAACCAATTATTCTAATTTTTCGATATGTTGTCCAATTAGTTAGTTCATGTCACCTTACTTCATTTCAAGTTGTTTTGGGTCCCTGAGGGGCACTAAATGAGAGTTTTGGAACCTGCCAAATTTAGCCCTGAAATGAGTCTGATTTCATTTTGCACCCAAATTTTACTAAATAAATTATAAATTTTGTAATTGAGTACAGAAAATTTACGGTATTAAAACCTACCCTCCTTAGAAAAATTTCATCCTTGAAATTTATGTATAACTAAGGATTTCTAGTGAATAACTTTGGATATTTGGTCTTCATCTGGCTATTGAGTTCCCAGCTAGTTTCTTCCACACCATGATGTTTTCAGAATACCTTCACTAATTGGATATCTTTCGTTCGTAGACTTTGTACTTTATGTCCAAGGATTCTGACTAGTGTTTCCTTGTAAGTAGTAGTTCCTCCCAGTGAATGATGTGAGGGGGGTTAGGTTCGTACTTTCTCAACATGGATATATGGAATATGTTATGAGCTTAAGTCATTTGGTTTGATAGATCCAACTCATAAGCACATTCTCTGATTCTGTTAAGTATTTCAAAGGGTTCGACAAACCTTGGAGATAACTTCCTTTTGAATCTAAACATCTCGATTCCCTTCTGAGGACTAATTCTCAAAAATACCTTGTCCCCAACTTGAAACTTTAGTTGTCTTCTCATCTTGTCAGCATAGTTCTTTTGACGAATCTGAGCTATAGTCAGCCTCCTCTGTATTAACTTGAATTGGCTATTCATTTCTTCCACCAAATCTAGTCCAATTAATACATAGTTCTCGAGTTCAGCCCAATAGGTAGGTGATTTGCAGGGTCTTCCATAAAGAGCCACGAATGGAACCATCTTAATACTCGCTTGATAACTATTGTTGTAGGCAAACTCTACTAAGTGTAAGTACTTGCTCCAATTCCCCTTGAAGTCTAAAACAAAAGACCTCAACATATCTTCTAAAATCTGGACAACTCTCTCAAACTGACCATCCGTCTGAGGGTGAAATGTTGTACTCATGGCGAGCTTAGTACCCATGTCCTTTTGTAGACTTTGCTAGAATTGTAAAGTGAAGCGAGAGTTTTTGTCAGACATAATAGACTTGGGTATCCCATGAAGCCTGACGATTTCTTTAACATAACTTTCTCCCAGTTCACTGATTTGGTCCGTGGATCTAATCGGCAAGAAGTGAGCCACTTTGGTAAGACGATCCATAATCACCCAGATAGTATTGTCTCCTTTCTGATTCCTAGGCAAACCACTGACAAAATCCAAGACAATGTTATGCCACTTCCATTCAGGGATAGGGAGTGGTTGTAACATTCCAAAGGGTTTTTGATGTTCTGTTTTTACTTGTTGGCAAGTTAAGCACTTGGCAACATACTTAGCCACGTTCCTCTTCATTTCTCTCCACCAGTAAGTCTTTTTTGAGGTTTTGGTACACCTTGTATCCAATTGGGTGCATTGTATACTTGGTCTGGTGAGCCTCATCCAGTATGGTCTACTTACTCTGTCTATTCTAAGTTACACAGATCCTCTCCTTGAGCCTTAGGATATTCTCAACATCTAACCTAAAGTCCAAATGCTCACCCTGTTCAACTCCCTCTATCAGACCCACAAGCCACTTGTCTTGTTTTTGTTCCTCCCTGATCTAATGTAGTAGATCCAGTTGGTAAGACATGTTGTAAAGGTAAGCTTACTTATCATTCAAGGTTATCACCAATCTAAAGTCTTCGATTGACTAGTACATCTAGCGCTTTTCTTCCTTCTAGTGGTTGAACTTTCTACTGAAGGCATCAGCCACTACACTGGCCTTCCCCAGGTGGTAGTGTAATTCAAAATTATAGTCTTTGAAAAATTCCATCCACCTACATTGCCTGAAGTTCAACTCTTTCTAGGTGTAGATGTACTTCAAGCTCATATGATCTGAAAACATATCATAATTTTCACCATAAAGGTAGTGTCTCCAAATCTTTAGGGCAAATATGATAACCACTAATTCTAGGTTATGAGTAGGGTAATTCTTCTCATGGACCTTCAGTTGTCGTGAGGTGTAAGCGACTCGTCTTTCTTGCATCAACACTGCTCCAAGTCCACTCAACAAGGTATCGGTATAGAGGATATAAATAACACCATGGGTTGGAGTGACTAGGACAAGTGCCATAGTCAATCTCTTCTTCAGTTCTTGGAATGATTGTTCACACTTCTCATTTCAATTGAACTTAACTCCCTTCCTGGTTAGCTTAGTCATAGGGTCTGCTACTTTGGAAAACTCTTGGATGAACCTTTGTAGTACCCAACCAGACCTAAGAAGCTCTTAATCTCTATAACTATTTTAGGTTGCTTCCAATCCATAACTGCTTCCACCATCTTTGGATCTATAGAGATGCGTTCTGCTGATACTATGTGGCCAAGAAACGTGACCGTCTTCATTAAGAACTCTTACTTGCTGAACTTGACATATAATTAATGCCTTCTGAGGATCTCCAACACTATCTGCAAGTGTTATAAGTGTTTAGCCTCTAACTTGGAGTATATTAGAATGTCATCTACAAATACCACCACAAAGTGGTCAAGATACTATCTAAACACTCGGTTCATCAAGTCTATGAATGCTACTAGGGCATTCGTCAAACCAAAAGGCATCATGGTGTAATATCTTAAATTCTCTGTACTCAATTAAATGAAATTTATCATTTATTTAATAAAATTTGGGTGCAAAATGAAGCCAAGCTCATTTTAAGGTAAAATTTGGTAGGTTCTAAAACTCTCATTTAGTGCCCCTTAGGGGTTCAAAATAACTTGAAATAAAGTAAGGTGACCTGAACTAACTAATGAGACAATATATCTAAAAATTAGAACAATTGGTCGAGGTTAGGGTTTTCATTTGCCAAACACCTTTAGGGGATCCAAATTAGGAAGGAATTGACATTTAGGGTACTTCAGGAAATCGAAATGACTTCAAACGAAACGAAATGACATGAACTAACAAAATGAATAACATATCTAAAATCAGAACAATTAGGTAAGATTTGGATTTTCATTTGCCTAGTAACCTCAGTTGGTCTTAAATAAGGAAAGTTTTTAAGGAAAAATCACCTTGGGCCAAACCACACCTTAAAATATGCATTAAGTTCATGTGATTCCAAAACTATACGTTTTCAATCATAATTCCTTTTAAATAAGGAGATTTAATTTTTATTTGATTTTTGTGAACCCATGAAATTATGGCCACCCTAAGCATGTGCAAGTTACATGGGTGGAACACCATGATCATGTGTACCCTCACCCTACCCTAAGCTCCATGGGACATTTCCTTTATTTGAGTTCATGTAGAATGGTCCCATGTGCCATGAAAATCATTAGGTATGCCACCCCTATGAGATATCCCACTTAGTATTAAGAAAAAATGAATTAATGATTCCATGTGCACCATGCCATGATCATATACACAATGCTTTACACACCAAAAACATCCCAAATAATCAAAATTGGAAGATTCTTATTTAAGAATAGAAGTTGCTGAAAATGTTTGTAAACACCCAAGAAATTAGATTAGAAGTTTTTAATATAATAATAGAAGTTGATGAAAAATGTTTCTAAACACCTTAGGAACAAGATTATAAGTTTGTAATTCACAATAGAAGATTGCCAAATCGTGTTGATTCATTGTGCATTAAAAAATGAATCCATTACCAAAACATATTGGAACGTTGCCTTGCTCACAATATCACAACTAGATTAACTTCCAATCAAAGAATAGCAAGAATTCTAAATCCTTTTTGTGTTCACACATAAATAGGAAATCAAATAAAGCTTACATCATGTGTTCACAGTAGGAATTGGAGACCAAATCAATCCACATTCTAAATCATGTGCACACTTAATCTATGCATTCCAAAATGTCCCCATAGAAGAATGGAAAGGTTTCCTAGTGTGATCATGCCCAAACTATCCTCTATTGCTCATGAAACTCTATATAAACCCCCCCTCATGCTCTCATTCTTCTCATCCCAAAGCAAATTGTTGATACTTCCTTCTTTGCTTGTTCTTACCCTCTTCTTAGCACCTCTTTTCACTCTCTTTTCTTTCTTGTGTAAGAAGTTCTTATTTCAGTATTCTAGAGAGTTGTTGAATTAGTTTTTTTGGTGATTAAAATTTTTTTGAAGTTCTAAAAGTGGTAGATAAAGGAAACCTCTGCCAGATTCAACACAAAACTCAGATTAAGGTAGAGGGGATTTCTTAAATTTCTACTTTGCTCTTTCAAATTTCTAGGATGTTTATTCTTGTTTAAATTTTAATTTTCAGTATGTCTTATTTTAGTTTCAGCGTGTTTGATCATATTTTAATTTTAGTTTAGCATGTGTTTATATTTTAATTTCTCATGAGAACATGCCATGCTTAGAATCCATGTGTAGTATTTAATTCAATGTTTCAAGCATGATATGTGATATTTTCATGTTTTCTTGTTTGTTTAAAATTCTAAAATTTACATTTTGAATTTCTTTTAAGATTATGTGACTCTTAAACATAAGAAAGTGAAGATAAGAACCATGTATTGTCATAGTGACGCATATGGTTGCTATGAGCGTTCTTAACACATGCTTGGAGTGTGTGGTTGCGGGGCGCTACTAAGGGATACTTGGTATGTGGCATCCAATGGAAAGTGACAAAGAAATGTCTTTCCACCCTAAAGATGGGTACCTTAATTAAGAACATCAAGGGAGTAAAAACCTTTTCAGTCTAACATCAACTACCACCAAAAAGTTGTGTGAATCACTTAATGCATAAAAGTGTTTTAATTAGGATGTGTTGTTGATTTGAAATAGTAATGTAGTTGTTTAATGAATGATCCACTATACTATGTGCTCACCCCTTTGTTTTATTTTTCAAGAATTTGAAATGCATGATCAAGCTTGCTAAGGGATTACAAAGTCTATTTTTAGAAAGTTTCTATGTAAGGGCATATTGCCGAAATTTTGAATAAAGACTTTTGCTGAATTTTTGTTATAAATTTTAGAGTTATGCACTCTTTCTTTTAATTATATGAATTCAACAACGTATTTCTTTAGTTTATAAATAAAAACTTTGAAGTTTTCCTTTATTTACTTGTATTATCTTGTTGAATTTTAAACTCAAAGTAGGTGTATTTATGAGTATTTCAATAAGTGTTAGAATGTTAGAATAAAGGAATTGAGATGCAAGTTGTGTACTTGTAAATGTAACATAGGACCCAACCCACCCTGTGGTTGAGCTTAAACCTATCTCTTATGGGTTGGGTGTTGGGGTGTTACACACAGTGAACTCAAAGTGTCAATATCTTGTCTTGAAGGCAGTTTTTTGTATATCAGACTCTTTGATTCTTAATTGGTAATATCCCAACATGAGATCAATCTTTCAGAAATGGGTGGCTCCTCTCAACTGATCAAATAGTTCATCAATCCTTGGCAAAGGATACTTATTCTTCACTGTAGCTTGGTTTAACTTCCGATAATCAACACAAAGTCTCATAGAACCATCATATTTCTTTAAGAATAGTATCAAAGCTCCCCAATGTGAATCACTTGGCCTGATAAAGCCTTTTTCTTGGAGCTCGTCGAGTTGAGACTTCAACTCTATTAGTTCTATTGTTGCCATTTCGTAAGGAGGTATGGTGATAGGGTTGGTTCTAGGGTGAAGTTCAATCTTGAACTCTAACTCTCTATGTAACACCCACTGGGAATCCTACCGGGACTCATACCCACGTCGTAGGGCCCACGTCGTGGCGTGTCTCAGGGGGGGAACAGTACCTTGTGAGTGACACGCCATGACGTGGGCCCTACAACGTGGGTATGAGTCCCGATAGGATTCCCGGTGGGTGTTACACTCTAGTAGGTGGTAGTCTGGGTAAGTTTTCTAGGAGCACATCCTCGTACTCACTAACCACTACCAAGTCTTGGATTCTCTTCAGTTTAACAGTTTTCTCCTCAGAGAGTTCTTCGAACTCATTCTTCTACCTTAAGTAGTTCAACATGGCTATGGTTAAACTCCTTGGTAGTCTCTAAAACATTTCTTTGTTGATTCTATATGTCTCCCCTGAAGGTAGGGATATGGTTACTCGTCTCTTAGGACAATCTATCTAGGCTTGGTATTGGTTTAACTGATCCATCCCCAAGATTACATTATAGCCATAAAACGGTAAGGTACATAGGTCAACTTTTAAGAGTTTATTCTCAAACCTTAGGTCACAATTACACATTCTTTTTGAAGTCATAGTGGTCCCTATTGGTGTGGACACATTCAAAGTCATAGGTAGTGTTTACGTCACAAGTTGTAACTTATCAGCTAGTCTTTCAGAAATAAAAGATTTAGAGACACCTGAGCCAAACAACAATTTCACGACAACATTGAACAACAAAAATGTACCTTCCACTATAGGGACTTAGTCTTCTTGAGTCTCAATAGTGAACATTCTAGCTTGTTTCTGCCCACGACCCCGTTTATGTCCCTGATTGGCATTCGGTTGTTGTTGCCACCCCTAAGGACGACCGTTATGACCTCCTCCCTGCTGTGGTTGTTGTTGAGGAGCTCGAGCCTCTGTTTTAGGACAATCTCTAGCCATATGACCCTTCAAAACAAAGCCCTTGCTTCCTTGCTTGTTCCCTTGACTCATTCTTGGCCTACCCCTATTTCTATGTATGTGGTGTTTTCCCACCATTCTTTTTTTTTTCTAAGCCCCTTGATCATTTTCACTCCCAAGCCTTTTATTCTTCCCCCTCAACCTTTGTTCCTAGTTGAGTTCTTGTTCTAATGTTAGGGTTTTTTCCACGACGTCTTTCTAAGTCTTAAGGCCTAGAGTTTTTGCCATCTTTCTGATCTCCATCTTGAGACCCTGTGCGAATCTATTAGCCTTTCTTTTCTCTTCCCTAATTAGATATGGGGAGAATTTGTCTAGTCCGATGAACTTCCTTTCATATTCAGCTATAGTCATGTCCTTTTGATTTAGTCGAACAAAGTCTTCTTGTAGCCTGCTCAAGGTTGCTTCTGGAAAGAACATTTCATAGAAGATTTCTGAGAAGAATTCCCAGCTCATGGCATCAACATCTATATTAGGGTCCATCCTCTTCATACACCACCAACTTCTAACTAGTCTTTTGAAGTGGTGTTTGGCCAATGCCATGCGTCTTGACCTAGTTACCTTCAGTACATTGAGAATTTCCTCCATCTCTTGGTACCAGTGGTTTGTTGAGATGCAATCTTAAGTCCATCAAATAAAGGAGGATGGAGCTTCTATAGCTCTATCACCATCTTCCTCTGTTTCTCATCCTCCAAATCCTCCTGAGCCCCTGATGCTTGGGATCTTGGGCCATAGGTGATGGCTATTGAACCTAGATAGGTTCAGGTACTTGAATGTAATACCCCAGAATTTTGTCAAATAATTAAATAAATTAATTTCAAAATTCTTTGAGTGCAAATTGTGGGATAACACATGAAAAATAAAATAAATTAGAGTTATAGTGAAAATCAAACAAATAAAACCTTAATTTGATAGTTAAATGAAAAAAATTAAGGTTTAGTAAAATAAATAAATAAAAATACACAAATTGACTAATATGTGAGTAAATAAGGTGTATTTAACATAATAAATGTCAATAT
>JAJIYU010009571.1:0-16900 GCA_030144865.1 Tinospora cordifolia | reverse complement strand
TTATGTACTTTCTTTTATTAATAAAGAAGTTGAATTTTTCTTTACCTTTAATTGCCTTGATTTTATTAAATGTGAATTTGTACTATTGAATTTATTCTAAGGCATGTGGTAGTGAAAAATAGAAAGTCAAGTGTGTGTCACTTGTAAAGTAACACTGGCCCGACCCGCCAATTGGTTAAGTCCACTGTCAAAATAATGGTGGTTATGTCCAAACTCAAGGAATGTGGGGGTTGGGGTGTTACAAACGCTCAAATCAAAGAATGCGAGGGTTGGAGTGTTACACTTGGTGAGTAGATTTGTTGAATTATTGTACCGGTCGGGCCACCCTTTGACCTAAGAAAGGGGCCTTGACATATATTTCATTCATTTATGATGTAGACACTTATATTGATATTCTTTTTATTAAACGACCCTTTATCATGAATGCTACCATTAAAATAAGATTGTGGTTGTTGGGTTGTAATTCTAAGTAGTTATTAGCAACTTGATTTTTTGTATAAATTTATGTCAAAAACTAAAAATATTATTAATAATTTTATTAAATAAAATAAGTTGACACTAATGAATCAGATGTTACTGCTACATCAAAAACTAAAGTGTAATAACTATAATTCTCTTTTCACCATTTTAATTCACACATAATTTCTATTTTTACATCATTATATTTGACATGCATATAACCCTTCTAAAATCTTTATATCTTTGTGAAAGACAACATTAAATGGTTCTTTTTAACCAACAATATGCTTCACAAAACTTAGCAATTGTAAATTTGTAGTAACAACTTAATTTTACACTAAAAATGTATGAAAGTTCATATGACTATTAAAAACATATATTTAAGATATTTTAGTATGTTTTAATTTTATAAAAAATAAATAATACTCGATTAAATATATGGTCACATCTTGATATTTTAAGCAAAATGTATTATTTGAATAAGTTGGTAGGACAACCACCAAGAAAGGGCGGTGAAGCAATATCTACTTTGAATAATCGGCCTTCTATGACAGGATAACGTATCTCCCTTTCAATGTTTAGCTTTACTTGAAATAAAGCTTACCTACTATCAACTCAAACTTATAATACAATTTATATTATAAAAATCAAGAATAGAGAATATTAAATTGATAATTATTTCAAATAAATTATTTATTTGTGACATTTTGACCTTTGATTTCTAATATAGAGGATTATACGAAATGCAATTATGGAGCACACTTTCTTGATCAGTAACATTTTGTGTAATTTATAATGAACAATATTATATGTACAATATAATTTTTACAACTTATAATAATAATAATAATAATAATAATAATAATAATAATAATAATAATATAGCTTTAAGTTATATAGTTTCTTTGTATAGCTTTACGCTATGAACAAAATATGAAAAATAATTGTAATATAAAATATTCAAGATCAAATCATATCAAAACAAAATATAAATTACATACCATCAATCTGCATCTTCCATTTAGATGAGCAATCTCTTTGAGCTTTCGTATTCTCTACTCTACAATCTCCTCCAATTTTTAGAACCATTGTGCTAATAACTGTTAAAAAATAACAAAACAAATAGAATAGAAGAAAAAAAGAATGATGAAGAATGCAAGGAAGATGAAAATGTTTTTTTTTTTTATTTCAATTTGGAATGATCTTACAAGATTACAAGGACCTTATTTATAGGGTGGAAAATACATTGTAATTAATAAAAATACATTCATATTAATACACATATTTATGGCATAGAGATAAGTGATATATGAACTTTAATATTTAAAGTATAAGATGATGGATATGGACATCCATAATTATTAAAATATTTATAACATACATATTATTTTTATCACTATAAAGTACACCAGATATTGCATCTCTCAAAAATCTTTCAGTTGCTTCTGTCTAATACATAACCAAGTTTATCAGGTTCTTTGTGTCAATGCCATTTACCTTTTCTTTATCTTCTTTAGCAAACTTTTCCGCTTCTTTCTTGATCCTTTCCACCTACACAGGCAACTCACACTCAATTGACAACATATAACACTCCAACCCCCGTATCCTTAAGCATTGGACATGACCACCATTCTCTTGATAGTGGACTTAACCAACTGGCGGGTCGAGCCAGTTTTAAGTTACAAGTGACACACACTTGTTCTTCTCTTTTCAATATCTCATGCCTTTGTATCAAAATTCAAGAATACAAAATTTTTCACTTTAACAAAATCAAGGCAAATTAAAAGAGATAAAGAAATTCAAACTATTTTATTCATAATAGAAAAATTTGAATGTACTAAACTTTTCAAAAAAACTAATTATTGCAGCGAAAAACTTCAAAATACTTTTTAGTAGAAAAGATTTAAACTTTGGGCAACATGCCCTTAAAAATTTTAAAAATAATAAGGTAAAAACTTTCTAAGAACTATCCATGTTAAACTGCTTCATAGGTTTCACGATCCTGAAAAAATAAGAAAGGAAGGAGTGAGCACATAGCCCAATGGATCCTTTTCGAACAACCATCTATCATATTCAAACTCATAACACAATCATAATTCCAACACTTGCAATCATTAGGCGTTTCAAACAACAATTTGTTTAAGTCGAGTCTCAGACCAAAAGGGCCTTTAATCCCTTGATGCTCTTAACTAAGTAAACGGGGTCCACTCGGCATCAACTCGTTAGTGGCACGTGTCGGCATCAACCCGTTACACATGGTGACTTACAAGGTACTGTGGTACACGACCATCAAGTACTTAGGTCTGAAAACCATATGACCTAACTCATATGAAAAAGAACATCCATAGCGTCGCCTTGACCACTATGATGGTACGTGGTTATTATCACCATCGTCTCATCTTAACTCTCATATCATGATCTCATGAAATAAATTTCAGAATATGAAATCAAACTAAAATTCAGAATATACACAATCAATTCATGAAACACTCATAAAACATGCATCATACTTTAATTTAAAAGCCTAAGCATGATACTAATATGACATGGATGATATAATTGCTTAAACATGGATCAAAACTGAAAAACTAGAATAAACTTTTAAAATTTTGAAACTGAAATTGAAAATCTTTGATTTCAGTGAAAAACACACAAACAATGAGCATGCCATAATTTAAATAAGAACAGAAGGGTGTTCTAGAAATCACTTCCACCTTGTGACGCTTTCTTCAGAAATTTCTGTAGCAATTCCCCCATATACTAGTGCCAAAGAAGATCACCCAAATTAATTCTCCAACCTAAAAGAAAAACTTCTCACACACAAGAGAGAGGAAAGAAAGGTGAGAAGAGGTGCTAAAAAGAGGGCTTAGAGAAAATAAGAGAAAATTTTAACTCTTATTTTTAGAATGAGGGAAGTGAGAGCCTAGGGGGGTTATATAGATTTTCAAAGGGGAAAAAATAGAAACTTTTGAGTTTTTCTTTGAGTAAAACACGTAAATTCTCTAGAATTTCATATTTCCTAATTATAAGAGGAAAATAAGTAGTTTCGAATTTTTTTCAAAATTTAAAAATCAATTTTTGCTATTTATCTCGATTTTTTCAATACTTTTCGGCGAATTTCTTGATTTTTTTGCATTTTTTCGTATTTTATAAACCGGCTAATATCTCAGGGCATCGGATTGTCCTCGAGACACGCACATGGATCAGATCAGAGGGTAGAGATTGGCACGCGCGGAGTCACGCTGTGCAACTTTGCGATCGAGATTTCGCGGCTTTGATCGCGACCGTCTGATCGTCATTGATCATCTCCGTCCATTCGATCTTTGTTATCCTGTGCGCTCGGGCGTTGGTGTGGATCATCTTGCGGCCGTTGCATTGCTAGATTGAATTCAGATCGACGGCTTGCAGTCGTTGGATGCGTTTTGAGTTATATGTATATAATTTTCAGCCGAATTTCATGTTCTATTTTCAGATTTTTGCCAAATCTTAATCCAAATTGACTTTCTAATCTTGTTTTCATAAAAAATTGCACATATCCTTGTATTTTTTACTATAATATCCCACGATATACATTATATTCATATATTTTCTTTCAAAAATTCATTAAATTAATTTTATTCCTTATTTGATTAAACTAGGACTTACCAATTTTTCATCCATAAATTTCGTATAATTCTCTAAATAAAATTTCAAATTTCATACGAATTTTCAAGATGTTACAACCTACCCTCCTTAGAAAAATTTCGTCTTTGAAATTTGTACATATTTAGCTATGCTTCGTGAATAGATGTGGGTACTTGGTCTTCATTTCGCTTTTAAGTCCCCACGTGGCTTCTTCTACCCCGTGATGTTTCTATAGTACCTTCACTAATGGGATATCCTTTGTTCTTAGATTCTATACCTTGTGGTCAAGGATTCTGACTGTTGTTTCCTTGTAGGTAGCATCATCTTGAATATTCACTTCCTCCCAGTGAATGATGTGAGAGGGGTCAGGTTCGTATTTCCACAATATGGATACATAGAATACGTTATGTGCTGAAGTTATCCGATTTGGTAGGTCAAACTCATAAGCACATTCCCCAATTCTTCTAAGTATTTCAAAGGGTTCGACAAACCTTGGAGATAACTTCCCTTTGAGGACTGATCTTCAGAAATACTTTGTCCCCAACTTGGAACTCTAATGGTCTTCTCCTTTTGTTAGTGTAGCTCTTTTGACGACTCTGTACAGTAGTCAGTCTCCTTTGTATTAACTTGATTTGGTTGCTCGTTTCTTCCACCATGTCTGGTCCAGTTAATACTTGATCTTCAAGTTCAGCCCAACAGGTACGTGATCTACAAAGTCTTCCATAGAAAGCCTCAAATGAAGCCATTTTTATGCTTGCCTAATAACTGTTGTTATAGGCAAACTCCGCCAAGTGTAAGTACTTGCTCCAATTTCGCTTGAAGTATAAAATGCAAGACCTCAAAATCTAGATAACTCTCTCAGACTGACCATTCGTTTGAGGGTGAAATGTCGTACTCATGGTGAGTTTAGTACCCATTTCCTTCTGTAGACTCTGCCAAAACTGTGAAGTAAAGTGAGTGTCTCTATCAGACATGATAGTCTTGGGCACACCATGAAGTCTGATGATTTCTTTCACATAGATTTCTCCCATCTTACTAACTTGGTCTGTGGATCTAATTGGCAAGAAGTGAGATAGCTTGGTGAGACGATCCACAATCACCCAAACAATGTCTTCTCCTTTTTGATTTCTGGCTAAACCACTAACAAAGTCTATGGCAATGTTATCCCATTTCCATTTAGGGATAGGGAGTGGTTGTAACATTTCAGAGGGTTTTCGGTGTTCTTCTTTCACTTGTTGACATGTTAAGCACTTAGAGGCGTATTTGGCTATGTCCCTTTTCATTTCTCCCCACCAGTAGGTTTTCCTAAGGTTCTGGTATATCTTATCCCCACTAGGGTGCATAGTGTACTTAGTTTGATGGGCTTCATCAAGTATGACCTACTTACTTTTTCCTTGCTAAGGTACACAAGTCCTTTCTTCGAGTCATAGGATATTTTCAGCGTCTAACCTAAAATCAGCATGCTTTCTTTGTGTAACTCCTTCAGTTAGTTGAGTGAGCCACTTGTCTTGCCTCTGTTCATCTCTGATCTAATGCAACAAGTCCAGTTGGCAAGACATATTGTCAAGGTAGGCTTCCTTTTCATTAAGGGTCACTCCCAGCCTAAAATCCTTGATCAACTGGTACATCTGACCTTTCTCCTCGTCTTGTTTGGTGAACTTCCTACTCAAGGCATTGGCCGCCACATTGGCCTTCCTTGGATGGTAGTGCAATTGAAAATCAGAATCCTTAAGAAACTCCATCCACCTTCGTTGCCTGAGATTCAGTTATTTCTGGGTGTAAATGTATTTTAAACTCTTGTGATCAGAGAATAGATCAAATTTCTCACCGTAAAGATAATGTCTCTAAATTTTCAAAGCAAACACTATGGCTGCTAGCTATAGGTCGTGAGTAAGATAATTTCTCTCATGGACCTTCAGTTATCTTGAGGCAAAAGCAATGGCTTGCTTTTCTTGCATTAAGACTGCACCCAATCCACTTAGTGAGGCATCAACATACAGTGTGTAGGTAACACCAGGAGTTGGGGTGATTAGAACAGGAACTGTAGTCAATCTTGTCTTCAATTCTTGGAATGACCGTTAATATTTCTCATCCCACTGGAACTTAACTCCTTTTCTGGTAAACTTAGTCATAGGTTCTGCCAACTTGGAAAAGTCCTTAATGAACCTTTTGTTGTAGCCTGCCGAGCCCAAGAAATTTCTTATTTCTATTACTGTCTTGGGCTGCTTCTAGTTAATGATGACTTCTACCTTTTTCGGGTCTATAACAATACCTTTTGCTGATACAACGTGGCCTACGAACTTGACAGTTTCCATCCAAAACTTGCACTTAATGAATTTAGCATATAACTAGTTTTTTCTGAGGGTTTCTAGCACAATCCTCAAGTGTTCTAAGTGCTCAGCTTCTGACTTAGAATAGATTAGGATATCATCCACGAGTACTACTACAAAATGGTTAAGGTATTGTCTAAACACTCGGTTTATCAAATCCATCAAGGCCACCGGGGCATTGGTCAAACCAAAGGGCATCACGGTGAACTCGAAGTGTCCATATCTTGTTCTAAAGGTCATCTTGTGAATGTTACACTCTCGAATCCTCAACTGATGGTATCCTGACCTAAGATCAATTTTAGAGAAATGGGTAGCTCCTCGTAATTGATCAAATAGGTCGTTAATCCTTGGTAAAGGATATTTATTCTTTACTGTAGCTTGATTCAACTTTCGGTAGTCGACACATAGTCACAAGGAACCATCCTTCTTTTTCATGAATAGTACTAGGGCTCCCCAGGGTGATTCGCTCGGCCTGATGAAACCTTTCTCCCTGAGCTGGTTCAGTTGAGTTTTCAGCTCAAATAGTTCTACTGGTGCCATTCTATAAGGAGGTATGGCTATAGGGTTGATTCTAGGGTGAAGTTCAATCTTGAACTCTAACTCTCTAGTTGGTGGTGGTCTAGGTAAGTCATTTGGGAACACATCCTCGTACTCACTAACTATAGCTAGATCGTGAATATTCTTCAAGTCAGTAGGTTCTTCTTTAAAGAGTTCCTCGAACTCATCCGTCTACTTCAAACAATTTAGCAAGGCTAAGGTTTGACTCCTTGGTAGTCTCTGCATATCCCCATTGATTTTAAAGATCTCCCCAGAAGGTAATGTTATGGTTACCCATCTCTTAGGACAATCTATCTGGGCCTGGTACTGGTTTAACCAATCTATCCCCAAGATTACATCATAGCCATAGAAAGGTAAGGTATATAGGTCGATTGTTAAAAGTTTATCCCCAAACCTAAGGTCGCAACTACACATCTTTTTTAAAGTTACAATGGTCCCTATTGGTGTGGACACATTCAAAGTCACAGGTATTCTTTTTGTCACAAGTTGTAACCTATCAGCAAGTTTTTTAGAAATAAAAGATTTCGAGGCACCTGAGTCAAACAATAGTCTCACAGTAACATTAAACAATAGGAACGTACCTTCTACTGCAGCCATTTACTTGTAAATTGAGCAGAGTGTCAGTATGTGTAAAATATTCGTACTATCATGGCTCTAGATTCATGTTTCTAGGTTCTCGATTTGTTTAGTGGCCTAAAGTCTTTCTTCTATGTTCTTTTCATGCCTATTAGGTATGGGATTTGGTTTTAAAGCAAATAAACATTACAACATGCATATCATACAATCATACAATTAAGCTAGCACAGCATGGTTCCAAGCTTCCACCTAAGCTTTCAGGTTCAAGTGGCCCATACCACTCTATCCCTTCCACTTAGGCTTTTACTAAGAATAGAGCTGCACCCAAACAATTTCGTAAATTGCTCGATAACTAAGGTTCCCAAGCCCACTATACTCAACCGTCCCATACCAGTGAGCATAGAGAAACCCGTTCTGCTAGAGTTACCGATCATTCACCACACATGGTTCATCATTCTCCGAGTCCAGGCTTCCTCCATAACCCCAAATTACTATGCATCCCATACTACATAGAAACCAAAAATTATAGAAGCTTCCTGGTCTCGTGTCCTGATCAAATAATTTTCTGTTTTCACACAAGTTTCAATCTCTAGCCTATGTCCTAGAGTTTTATGCTTTTGATCCATTGTGCCACCCATGGTTACACTTGTTTCTACCTAAGGTCTTTTCTCTAGACCTAGGGTTCGGTTCTAGTTGACTTACAACCTCTATCTCGTCAAGATACCACCTTTGGCATCTTTTTTGACTTCTAATCAATTCCTTGCCCTAATTTCCAATCTTATTGTTTTTTTAAATAGAAAGTAAGGGTGTTCTTCAACTCAGACCACTCATTTGAACTGGTAGGACAATCTAAAGATCGGACGGCGAGACTAAAGTCTGCTTAGCAATTGCACTTTCTAAGGCGGGATAACTCGCCTCCCTTTCAATGTTTAAACTCGAGACAAGGCTTACCCACTATCAGCTCAACTTGTAGTATTTGTATCCAAACAAAATATTTCAAAACATATATTTCCTTTTTTGAAAACACTATCTAAAATGTTTTTCATTTTCAAAAATAGAAGGTAGGGCATTCTAAATTCATATCAATTCAAAGTGAAACCCTAAGTTTGAGTTTCTAATTCTAGTCAAACAGCCACTGATTAATTTTCTAATTCTATCCCAGTGTTTCTAATAACTGAACTCTAATACCACACTTGGTATTAGAGGAAACTTTCTGTTCTTGGCCTAGCAACTAATGCCTAGGCTCTGATACCATGCTTGTATCAAAGAAAACTTTCTATTCTTGGCCCAACAACTAATGCCTAAGCTCTGATACCACGCTTGTATCAAAAGAAACTTTCTGTTCTTAGCCCAGCAACTAATGCCTAGGCTTTGATACCACGCTTGTAACACCCCAACCCCTGTATCTTTAAGCATTGGACATGACCACCATTCTCTTGACAGTGGACTTAACCAACTGGCGAGTCGGGCTGGTATTACTTTACAAGTGACACACACTTGTTCTTCTCTTTTCAATATCTTGTGCCTTTGTTTTAAAATTCAAGAAAACAAAATTTTCACTTTAATAAAATCAAAGCAAATTAAAAGAGATAAAGAAATTCAAACTATTTTATTCATAATAGAAAAAATTGAAAGTACTAAACTTTTCAAAAAAAAACTAATTATTACAGCAGAAAACTTCAAAATACTTTTCAGTAGAAAACATTTAAACTTTGGGCAACATGCCCTTAAAAATTTTAAAAATAATAATGTAGAAACTTTCTAAGAACTATCCATGTTCAACTGCTTCATAGGTTTCACGTTCCTGGAAAAATAAGAAAGGAAGGAGTGAGCACAAAGCCCAGTAGATCCTTTTCGAACAACCATCTGTCATTTTCAAACTCATAACACAATCATAATTCAAACGCTTGCAATCATTAGGCGTTTCAAACAACAATTTGTTCAAGTCGAGTCTCAGACCAAAAGGGCCTTTAATCCCTTGATGCTCTTAACTAAGTAAATGGGGCCCACTCGGCATCAACCCATTAGTGGCACGTGTCGGCATCAACCCGTTACACGTGGTGACTCACAAGGTACTATGGTACACGACCATCAAGTACTTAGGTCTGAAAACCATATGACCTAACTCATTTGAAAGGAACATCCATAGCGTCGCTTGACCACTATGATGGTACGTGGTTATTATCACCATCGTCTCATCTTAACTCTCATATCATCATCTCATAAAATAAATTTTAGAATATGAAATCAAACTAAAATTCAGAATATACACAATCAATTCATGAAACACTCATAAAACATGCATCATACTTTAATTTAAAAGCCTAAGCATGATACTAACATGGCATGGATGATATATTTGCTTAAACATGGATCAAAACTGAAAAACTAGAATAAACTTTTAAAATTCTGAAACTGAAATTGAAAATCTTTGATTTCAGTGAAAAACACACAAACAATGAGTATGCCATAAATTTAAATAAGAACAGAAGGGTGTTCTAGAAATCACTTCCACTTTGTGACGCTTTCTTCAGAAATTTCTGCAGCAATTCCCCATGTACTAGTGCCAAAGAAGATCACCCAAATTAATTCTTCAATCCAAAAGAAAAACTTCTCACACACAAGAGAGAGGAAAGAAAGGTGAGAAGAGGTGCTAAGAAGAGGGCTTAGAGAAAATAAGAGGAAATTTTAACTCTTATTTTTGAAATGAGGGAATTGAGAGCCTAGAGGGGTTTATATAGATTTTCAAAGGGGAAAAAATAGAAACTTTTGAGTTTTTCTTGGAGTAAAACACCTAAATTCTCTAGAATTTCGTATTTCCTAACTATAAGAAGAAAATAAGTATTTTTTAATTTTTTTTCAGAATTTAAAAATTAATTTTTGCTATTTATCTCGATTTTTTTGATAATTTTCAGTGAATTTGTCGATTTTTTTGCATTTTTTCATATTTTATAAACTAGCTAATATCTTAGTGCATCGGAGTGTCATTGGGACACGTACACGGATCAGATCGGAGGGTCAAGATTGGCACGCGCGGAGTCGCACAGTGTGATTTCGCGATTGAGATTTCACAGCTTTGATCGCGGTCGTCTAATCGTCATTGATCATCTCCATCTGTTCGATCTTCATTATCCTGTGCGCTCAGGTGTTGGTGCAGATCATCTTGCGGTCGTCGGATCGTGAGATCGAATTCAGATCGACGGTTTGCAGTCGTTGGATGCATTTTGAGTTATATTTATATGATTTTCAGCCGAATTTCATATTCTATTTTTGGATTTTTGCCAAATCTTAATCCAAATTGACTTTCTAATCTTGTTTTCATAAAAAAATTGCACATATCCTTGTATTTTTGGCTATGATATCCCATAATATACGTTATATTCATATATTTTCTTCCAACAATCCATTAAATTTATTTTATTTCTTATTTGACTAAACTAGTACTTTCCAATTTTTCATCCGTCAATTCCATATAATTCTCTAAATAAATTTTCAAATTTCATACGAATTTTCGAGATGCTACACAACAATATAGACACACCAATTTATTATTTTGGTATACAACAACTAGTTACCTTTGCATTTATCTCAACAATTCCATGTAGGGCTCCTGTAATAACCATCTCCAAATGGCCAATATCGTCCACTAATACTCATAATCTGATGAAAACTTTAAATGGAAAATGCACAAAAGGAAAACACCAGACAAGATTTTGAAAGAAAAATGTTAGTGGTCATACAAGCTCATGAGACAAAGTTCAGTAACAAAATATCTAATTCAATAACATTGATAATATTTTATTAGACACATGGACTTCTTGTAGTTGCATCTTCTTTTATGCCTAGCTAAGGATGGTGTTGTTTGATTATATAACACCCCAGTCCCCGAGACATTCAATTTGGTTTAACCACAATGCGGGCTGAGGTCCAGTTATAATTATAAGTGCACAACTTGTCCTTCTAATTCAATTATCTCACTCCTTATTTAATTAAAAACATTCACCAAGGCAATTGCACAACAGATAAAAGAAAACTTTCTAAATCTTTATTCATTATTTAAATTACATGAGACAAGTACCTAACTTGAATTTAAACTATTAAAAGAAATAGAATACAAACTCTAAAATAGAAACTATTTCAACGGGCGTCTAACTTATTCAAAACTTGAACAACATGGCCTTACATTAAAATAAAAATAGAAACTTTCTAAAAGTAGGCATTCTAAGCCTTTGTATGCTTCATTGTTTAATTCAATTCCCTAAAAAGATTAGAAAGAAAGGGTGAGCACATAGCCCATTGGATCTTTTTCAAACAACCAATTCATTATCTTAGATTAATATCACATTCAATTTCAAACACTTATAAACAATTAAGCGATTCAAACAATTTATTGTTACTATTGTAATTTAGACTGAAAGGTGGTCTAATCCCTTAATGTTCTTACCTAAAATACCTCCCTTTGAGTGGAAAGACAAATCTTTATGTCAAATTCCATTGGATTTAGGGTCTCTTGCCCATAGTCCAAGTATTTTGTGCCACGCCTACTACACACTGTATGACAAACCATATACCCATAGTATATGTAAAGAACATCCATAGTATCCCTTTGGATCACTACGATATTATGTGGTTCTTAGTCTCAACTTCTTTCATTTAGTTCTAATGATCATGAAACATAAATAAAATAAATAAATTCAGCATGTTCAACATATAAACATCAAGCATGATTACTCTTCATAAAATAAGCCTAATCATGCATAACCTAAGCATGACATGGCTTCATGATCAAGTAAACATGACAAACATGCTAAACTGAAAATTAAATCATGTTCTGCAAACCTAAACATACATACTAAATAGAATTTAAACATGCATGAACACAATATTAAACTAAAACAATGAAGTGGAGGTTCTAGGAATCACTTCCTAAAATAGTCTAAGCACTTTAAGAACACTAAAATACTCAAGAACAATAGCTTCTCACTTAAGAACACTCATGAACAAAAGAGAAGTGAGAAGGATTGCCAAGAAGAATGCTTAGAAAGAACAAGAGGGACTTGCCAGCTCTTGCTCTATGATGAAGAAAAACTGAGCACAGAGGGATCTTTATATAGAGTTTCAATGAGCACTAGGGATGGTTTGGGCATGCTCACACTAGAAAATCTTTCCATCTTTCCATGGGGACGTCTTGGAATACATAGATTGAGTGTGCACATGGTTTGGGCAAGTGTGCTTATGGTTTCCTTTTCTTAGTGGGAACATATGATGTGAGCAAGTTTGAGTCTCCTTTTTGTGTGTGAACACAATCTTGGCTTGAACCACTTGCTAGTCTTTGTTTGGACGTTAATCTAGGTGTGAGAGACCATCTAAGTTTGGCTTATTCTCTTTTGTGCTCAAGAATCATCTTAGTAACTTTCTAATTTGTCCTCATAGGAAACTTTCCAATTTATTTTAATAATTGATTCATTTTCTTGTGCACACCAAATCAACAAGATTTGGCAACCTTCTATTTTGACTTAGAAACTTCTAATCTTGGTCCTTGAGTATTTAGAAACATTTTTTAATAGCTTCTATTCTTGAATTAGAAACTTCTAATCTTGTTCCTTGTTGCTTGTTTGGATATCAAGGTGAGGGGTACATGATCATTGTAGCTTGTGCACATAGGATCATCCTTTATGATTTATAATTTCATGTACAAGGATATCTCATGTGAGGTGCACATGCCTATGCCCACATTTCACAATTTTGGGTCCACATGAATTCAATAAAAATTCATATCTTATGTTTGGCTAAGATTTTCTTCATTTTCTTTCCTAATTCTCATTCCGCTGAACCCTATTAGGTAAATGAACCCTTAATTGGACAAATGAAATAAATTTTGGATGCCTAAATAATGTGAGGTGTTCATTCCATTTTATTCTTTACAGATTTTTCAAGGTATTACAGACCACCACTTCCTACACACTTGAACAATTAATTCTAGAGGTAAAATTGAGAACAAAAATTCTAGAAACCAAGTTCAATAGTGTGTCTTGGCCCTACCTCATTATTCACTAGAGATCCTATGGCGCAATGTACAATCTTAGGACAAAATGCAAGAGGATATCGAGATTCAATTTGCTGTTATGTCCCAAGAATTGTTTCTTCATGTTCGGCTTCGTTGACGCACCCAATGCATGAACAAGGATCAGAACAAATATTCCAACAACAATAACACTCACAATAACTACATAGAAGAATGTAAAATTAGTAAATAGAGATCAACTATATATAAAGAGATCACGAAGAAATAATAATTAAATATGCGCTCTTTAACTTGAATTAAAGCTTTCAGTTTGGAGCATTTTTATCTTCTACAATTGCAACGTTTGCAACCTGCACTGTCAATGTTGTATGGTATCCTCTTCCCTAGCAAACCAATACAATCCCATAATATCGGCTTCTCTGTGAAGCTTTGTAACAAGGTTATATCCTTGATTTTCTTGCACTAACCAAAATGATTGTAATGGAAGATTGAAGCAAATCAAGGCCATTCAACACATATATACAATTAAAATTCAGATAATTAATTGAACTTAATTAAATTAATTGAAGCAAAGCATATGTATGGAATGAGATTGTTCCTCATCCACGCAGAAATCATTGCTTGATTCAATATTTTGTATTCATTTTTTAGAGAATTGAAGTTCCATAAGTTTTGACAATGAAACTCAAGTTGTAGGTGACCAAAATGAACAACCAAGTCACCAATACTTGAGGAAATATTTAATTGTTGGTGTTATCATTTTGAACTTCATTGTGCGACAATTTTGGTATTTAGCAACACAAATATTTGTTGCCAAATACTAATTTTTTTTGTTGCTAAAATTTTTTAGTAATAAAATAACTTTGTTGCTAATAGTGCATGATTGTAGTATTTAGTAACAAATAATTAGTTCGTTGCTAGTAACAACTTTTTTTTTGTTGCTAAAATATATTTCTAGCAACAAATATATTTTTAGCGATAAAGATTTAAGTTTCAGCGACAATTATTTTGTTGCTAAATTATACCTTTAGCAACCATTATAGTTGCTAATAGTTATTTTTAGCAACAACATTTTATTGTTATTTAGTTGTCTTAACAACAAAATTCATTGCTAAAATTAAATTAGAAACAAAAAATTATTTGGTGTGTATAATAAAATACATTATAAAAATTCAATTGATAATACTACAAAAAAAGTAAGATGATTTTCCTAACAAAAGTTTTATAGAAATTTAAATAAAAGAAATAAATTACAATATATACACTTTATTTCATTGACATAAATTGTAAAGCACCACATAAACCTATTAATATTGTAACACTTCTTATTCAAAAAACTATCATAAATTGATTAATCACTCTAACATGTGGATTGTAGCCTTTAAAATTGAGCTGAGCATCTTTTTCATTAATGTCAAGTCTATGCGAGTTCACTTCCCTTCCATATCCACATATTGCTTGGATCTCCAATAAAAGACCCTGTCACTTCGCGTACAGCTTTGAACTCAATGCTTTCTTAAAATGTAATTAACTAAGATATGAATCATAAAAGCCATTAGCACCCATTTCAAGCAAGTAATCATTAGTGATGATGAGAAGTGGAGAAAATAAATGAACTTTGGAATGGGAAGTTCCTTTTCTTACCTAAAAAGGAGTCATATCACCATTATGTTCCCTCAAAACGCCCAAATCTGCAAGTAAACAAACTCATAGCTAATTTACTTATGATATATAGCTTTTTTTTTCTCACATACTATATATGGTTGCAAACACAAATCTCATAAAGTTTTTTGCTTATTACAGATGTTGCCCACACATTAGGGGCATGATAATGGCTATCAGAAAAAGAAATTCTAAACCAACAAACACCTATAGTGATATTTGAAGCATGTAAGGAATTCCTTAAGAAAATGTGCAAGAGAAAAAGTAGTGGAAAGAGATAGAGAACTTATGTATAATATTATAAATTAATGATATCTTCCTCTGTGCTCACAAACTAACTTAAAGAGAAAGAATTTAATGCCTAAAAACATTAAAAAAAGAAATTAATGCTTGAAACATAAATCAACACCTAAACATGAGCAAAAAATCATATAAGGCACCAAAGGCCATCATCCTCAACGTCTTCGGATTCGCTCAACATCTACATCAAGCTCCGTAATCATTTGCAACATTCTCAAATTAATTAACTACAGATGTTCACTTTAGTAATGACAAAATAATTGCAATGAATGTCATACAATAATACAACGATATCAATGGAAGAAAAGAAACGAGAAGTTCAAAGGAGATAGGTATGTTCATGTCCAATATGATAAAAAGCAACTAGCATGCTAGACAATTAAGTTTAAAAGTAAAAGGACTAGAACAAAGATACTATACCATATTAAAAAAAAAAATACTCAAGCAAACAAAACAAGTCTCAATTTCATATTGGAATACTTTCTGTTGAGAGTTAAAATTACTTTTCAACATTAAGATGAGACTCTTTTTTTCATGGTAGGTATTCATGGATGACACCTTATTTTACTTCAAAAACTATGAAGAACATGAGGCACACCTAACTACACTATTGGAAACATTAAGGACTCATGAGTTGTATGTCAAAGGCAACAAATGCGAGTTTTGGATGAAGTAGATGAAATTCCTAAGACACAATATCTTCAAAGTAAACATTATGGTGGATCCATCCAATATGGAAGCAATCACTAACTAGAACCAACTTGAGACAATAACTAAAATTAGGAGCTTCAGAAGACTTGCGAGATATTACAGATGATTGATTAAGAACTTCAAATTAGCTAAACCTGTGAACTAGTTGACATAGAAGGGTGTGAAGCTTCACTACGATGAGAAGTGTGAATGATCATTCCAAGAATTTAAGGGAAATTGTAGTTCAACACCTATTCTCATTACTTCAACATATGGAATAGGATGTGTCTTATACACTGATGCATTGCAAAATAGATTGGTTGTTGTACTCATGCAAAAAGGAAAAAAATGATAGCTTACTCATTGAGGCAGTTAAACCCTCATAAGAAGAACTACCTCACACATGACCTTGAGTTAGGAGCCTTAATCTTTACATTGAAGATCTTGAGACACTATTTGTACAGAGAGAAGTTTTGTCGAGACCTCTTCTGAAAACTCATATAGGCGACCCGACTAGCAGAATAGTCAGACAAGTCTACCCTTCAGTCAAACATGCTGACTAATGTTAAGCCTTACCATCAAAACATTTATAGTATTCAGAGTGCAACAATAACAAGGTAAGTGGAATAATGTAACAACAATGGAAGTCTTTAACATTAATTACATTAACAGAGTC
>JAJIYU010009570.1:0-16871 GCA_030144865.1 Tinospora cordifolia | reverse complement strand
ACCTTTTCCCGACTGGGAATAATTGACTTGAGAGGGATAAGCTGTGTATTATAGCAAACGAGCAGGGTGGATCTGTTCTGTATATCAGTGAGATTATATATATATATATATATGTATCTCCTTTTTCAAACTGTATTTGCATTAAACCTGTACATGCTTATTATTGTCAAACAAAACTCTTTTTTTTTTTTTCAAAGAAAATTTCTCTGTTCATTAAAATTGAAAAGGCTGACATTAAAATAAGTCAAGTCAGATGATCGATGGCCAGCGTTAATGGAAAAAAAATTTTTAATGAGATATAACCAGAATAATTATCGCTTTGAATTTCAGTTTTAGAAGAGAAGGATTGTTCATCACTTCATTCAACAAGCTAGTCTCATTCTATATAGGTTTAGTATGATAGCGAGAGTCGTAAGGCACGAAAAGATGAGGAGATTAAAATTAGCCCATGCAACTTTATGACTAGTAACAAGCTGATGAACATCAGCTGGTTTTACGCCGTGGGATAGGTGACAAACCCGGTCGACTTTCCCGGTTCTATTAGATTAAATCGCACCGTTATCCCCTCACCGTTAAAGATCTCGAGAAGGGCAATTATGGTAATTCGGGTTTGTGAGAACATGGTTCAGGCAATCTAAAGAAAGTGATTGCTTGTTGAACTCTTTGAGCAGAGAGACGTTCAGCCATGTCGGACACGTCCACGAGTGGCGGAGGAATTGCTGAGGAAGCTTTCCGGCCGACGCTGTCGATGGATCCCGGCGATCAAAGTGAGCCTTCTGGCTCTGGTCTTACGCAAGAATTTCCTTTCTCTTCTGGAAACCCTAGAATCGAACAAACTAGAGGTTTAATGCACCTTTATCGCAACGATGATGCCTCAACGTCGGATCCCGATCTTCCGGTAAGCATTGAGAGAATCTTAATGGCTACTATCTGTGTTCTCTTTTACTTTTGATTTCCAATTCGTGTGGTTGTTAGTTGAACATGATATTTCTTGAGATCAGGAAATTGAAATTTGAGAACTTCCTTGGTAATCATTTCTTTTGGTAAAGAACTAAAGAAAGAATACACATTGACTTTATTTCTCTTCTCGCTTTTTGAACATTAAGTTTTGTTAATAATTATTTATATTGATAGACAATGTTGGTCCTTATCTTACAACTATAGCTTTGGGTCGAAGTGATTTCTAACAAAGTTATTTTTTCGCACTATGTGAGCTACTTTGTGTCTGGAGAATGCCGCATGGCTTCATTTGTTAAAATTTAAATTCACCGAAGAAAAGGAAGCTTGCCATGCTGTATCAATGCTCAAAGGGTCCCTGTTTCTATGGTTAATGAGATTTTGAGGACTATGGAGACTAGGTTTTTTTTTTATTTTTTTATTTTTTTATATTTTACTTTTAGTTTGTGGAAGCTTACACCTCGTTTTCTTTCTTTTCTTTCTTTCCTTTTTTATTTTGTTTTAAAGGTGGGAAGGAAACCGCTTGTCTGTGTTCTTGGAGTGCCAAATCACATGACTTATGCAGATTTTTGTCAATTTTGTGGGGCATTCATCCAACATATACTGGAGATGCGAATAGTGAGGTTAACTTGGATTGCAAGTTTCATTTTTATTTTAATTTAATGCTGTTTTATGGAAATGAAGCTACTTCTTGATATTCTGACTGTCAATTTTGTTGCTTGGGAAGCAGGAATGATGGAATTGAAGATCGCTATAGCATCCTTATTAGGTTTAATCATCAGGATTCCACTGACAATTTCTATAAACATTTCAATGGGAGAAGATTTTCGTCTCTTGAGGTTTGTCATGCCAGTGATCTTTTCGTTTCTCTTTCATAACTATATTGTTTCTTACAATTTGTGAGATAGTTGTAAAGTTAGAGAGGAAAGACCATTCACAAAATATAACTTTCTCTTTAGAATTACTTTTCCCAATATCAATCTCTTTGTTTTTGTCTCATTCTTGGATCCAGGTAGAGGTTTGCCAAGTTCTCTTTACTATAGATGTTCAATACACTGGTTCAATAGAGCATGCTCAGACTTCCCTAGCTAGCTCAACAGAGCAAACCACATGTGCAGTGTGTCTTGGTAAGTTATTCAATCATATAGAAGTTACTTTTCCCTGGTCACGATCCCATATCTCATTAACCTAAGTTCTTATTATAATGTCTGATGAGTTAAAATGATATAAATGGGGCAAGTTTATCTTATTTTTAGATTAAATTATTTTCATTGACAAGAATGCAAATAAGATAGTTTAAAGTTTTAAATCTAGAATTGAAACATTTTAAAAGAACTATATGAAATTATACTGATAATAGGAAAAACAAGTCAAGTCAATAAAGTATTTTCTCAACTACATGGGGTTGGTTATTAAATGTTTTTCTTTGCTCTGCTCTATCCAGGGTTGAGTGACAAATATATTGCAAATAGTTATATCGATCTTAGTAATTTCTGTTCATGATATCTTAGGTCCTCCCTCGCCTCTATCATCACTATAATATTAGCATTCTAAAAAGTGATTGTAGCAAATTTCTTTAGTCATTGCTAATTACAGAGACATTGAAGTTCACTTACATAAATGTAACAGGGCAGATGAAATCAAGAGATGTTTTAGAAGTTCTATTTGATACATAAACATATTTGACTTCAGAACTAATTTTATCAGATGTCTATTAAGGCCAACCATGTTTCGAAGTACAACTTTTGTCTTCATATAAATAAAAGGGATAAGTAAAAGAGATGGACTAGTAAAAAGATTAGAAGATACTCAAGATAGGGACTATAAAGAATTACTTATATGGGAGATTACATATAGGTAAATTGGTAATGCAATGGTGGGAAATTGACGGAGGTGGCTTTGACCATTTTCAATAAAGACCAATGATTGCACCTATAAAATATAACATGATGCGAGAAAAAGAATTTAAAATGATTAAAAAGGAAAAGTGAATTCTCATGGTTTGAAGTACATGGACTCTTGGAAAGTTTCGCATTATTAAAATAGTAATAGATGGATTGGAAGTGCAGGAGAAAATCCACATAAACAACCCTTATAAGTGGGCCAGTCTTTATTGTTGTCAATTGTCTTGTAAATAGTAGTATAAAGAGACGAGACCCTTTTGTAATATTAATGTTTATGTGGAAACACTTTGGGTCTGAAAGTTTTGCATGTAAACAGAAGTTATAGACCTATTGCTGCAGGACGAACAACAAGTTTTTCATTTTTTTTTTATTTTAAATTACTTGATGAATTGGAGCTGTCATTGTGTGAAAACTCTAAAAAGGGAGTTCACTGAGCATGTAAACAATTTAAACTTGAGGTAGCTATGGTTCTTCCATGAAGCAAGCAAAGGTGCAAAATTCATGAAACCAGACTTCTTCTAGGCATCTTTTTAGTAAAATCAGCAACTTTTATATTTTTCTAGGAATTTTTCAGGCAAATAAAACTTATTTAGCTCAAAAATTCAAGACCTGATACATGAATCTTGCTCTTATTGAGGAGCTAGACACATAGACACCATTTAAGTTTGTTGACTATGACACATCTTATGAAAGGTATGTCTCAATGCGATAGTTGAGGTTGGTTTATTATACGCTTGGAGTTGATAATTTCAAACCTGAAAATAACCTCTCCAATGTGGAGGCATTGGCCCTTTCCCCATACCCTGCTATGGAAAGAGCCTTGTACAATGAGCATGGCCTTTTTAAATGCTATTCTATAGGTTAGTTGTAATTCCTTACAATCCATGCAACAGATCCTTTTACTTTTTGGTTCATGTGTGGTTCCCTAATGTTTAGAGGAAATATGCTGTTTTTACCTTCCTTCAAGTTTTAAGTCGGAGTTCAGTGATGACGGAGCATGACCATATTAACTTGGAATTTTTTTTTTTCCTCCTTTCATTACAGTCTTGAACCGGCTGTTTATTTTCTAGAATTTCCTAAATACTGGATACATGCCCATCCATATTGGATATGTGGGGACTACTGTGTTTGACATTTTGTGCCCAATGGACACTGTTGTTTTCTGGTATAAATTTTCCCTTTTTTCTGTTGATGATAACATGTTGGGATGGGAAATTGATCATGCTTCTGTAAAGTGAAAATTGATCTTACTTAGACTATTGTATTGGATTTTTTTTTTTTCAAATTTTCCTTTTCAACTTTTTGTAGAAAGATTGGATCAGGACTTGGGTGGAATACTCACAACTATCTGCAATCATTCTTTCCATTGTTCTTGTATTTCAAAATGGACAGATTCTTCTTGTCCGGTGAGCAGTTTTAACCCTGGTGGCTTTAATATTTTCTTCTTTTTGATTTTGTAGACATACCTTAATCAAAACCATTTTTTCATGATAGTTCAGTAAATGTTTACATGTAACATTTGCCACTTAGTTAAGAGTGCTAGAATATAATATGAGAGCCTTGAGGTTTAGGATTATTGATGCTTTGACTAATGCTTGAGATGTATTCATATTAATGATGCCATAATAATGTATGCAAAACTTGTGTTGCTGTCTATGTGCTAAAATTACTTTAGGAATTCACTAGCTTACCCATTTGGTCTTGTATTGAGTTTTAATCCACTTGCGTTACTTGTAATGGGGAAAAAAAACAAAGATTAAGTTTAGTGCTGCAGAAAATAAGAGCTCAGTTGAATTAATTTATTAACTTTCTCTCCCAGGTCTGCAGATACTGCCAGCAACAGCCTGAAAAATCAACATGTTCTGTCTGTGGAACTTCAGAGAATCTATGGATGTGTGTAATCTGTGGTTTTGTTGGTTGTGGGAGGTATTCAGCAGTATCTTCTTTCACATTGCATTGTTGCATATATAAAAATGGCAATTTGGTAGTATGCTTCTATCTTCGATTTTTTTTTTCCTTATTTGAAAGTTCTATTTAGGTACAAGGAGAGTCATGCTATTGGACATTGGAAGGATACACAACATTTCTATTCCCTTGAGTTGGAAACTCAGCGTGTTTGGGATTATGTTAAGGACAATTATGTTCATCGATTAATCCAATCAAAAACAGATGGAAAGCCAGTCGAGTTGAATTCTCATTGTGCGCATGCTGATGACAGCTGTGGAAGTTGTGGATGTAGTGCAGATCCTGAAATTACTGAGGCTCTTCTCAACAGTAAAGTTGAAGATGTAACTTTATGTTTCTTCCTGTTGAGATTTTTTTTTTCTCTCTCAAGTTTTTTCTTTTTCCAGTAATCTTTGACTTATTCTTGGTATTTTTCGCCGTATTGCTTCTTCTTTGCAGATTGTTAGCGAGTACAACGATCTTCTCGCATCACAACTTGAGAACCAAAGAATAGTGAGAGTTAAAGCTAAACTATTTGACGTTTCCATTTCAAAAAAAAAAAAAAAAAAAAAAAAAAAAAAAAAAAAAAAAAAAAAAAAAAAAAAAAAAAAAAAAAAATTAAACTATCTGAAGTTACTCTAAGTTTTTATTGTTGGACTTCATACACACACACACACATATGATGGTCCAGGAATTAATAAAGTTGATAAAATAACTAGAGCATGCTCTGTCAGACTTAATTATTGCCTGTGTTATTATTGCAGTATTTTGAGTCTTTATTGCAAGAGATCAAAGTGGAAACTGAAAAAGAAGTATCTGAAGTGGCTGAGAAGGCTGTAAGTTTGAAGCTGCAGAAGATGCAAGCCAAGCTGGACAAACGCATGAAAGAGAAGAAATTTCTTGATGATGTAAATTTTCTTTTCTGAGTACAAGATGCAATTTGCATACACATTCTTTATCTGATGGACCAATGAAATAACAAAATATGGATTTTCCAAATTTTGCTGCAAATGCAGGCACTAATTATCTTTCTTATGTTTCTGCCTGTAGATCAATGAGAATCTTATGAAAAACCAGGAGATATGGAAGGCAAAGCTTCTGGAAATTGAAGAAAGGTATGCCTGCACTGATTATGATAGAATCATTATTTTGAAGTGGAAGACAATGCTATCAGGTTGACAAAGTTTTAGATTGGTGCCCACTGAAACTGCTGGTACTGCGTAATAAATTGAATTCATACTGATTTCAGTTGTTAATATGAGTTTGATAACTGGTATTAACAATTTAGGTTTAACTTGATTAGCTGACAGAAAGAATTTATTCAGCTGCAAGATGAATCCATTGGCAGAGTTGGATCAACATGCAAGTTCAATGTTTTGATAGCCTACTGCAGTCCTACCTTCACCTTTCCCTCTAGCCAACCATTAGAGACACATTAAGGATTCCAAGCATTGGAATCTCATAAATGGTTTGGCTGTCTAAAGGGACAAATGTTAAACTTGTTAGACCAATTTTCTATTTGATTAGCCTAACATTTTCAATGGACTTATCTGGATATTTCCTTGGTGTGGTGCTGTTGAGTTTATTGGTTAAATAGTAAGGAACTAGAAATCTCGTAGGAGACATCAACCGATTCGACCAAGAGAAGTTTCATATTTTATTAAGTGAACATGCTTAGAAACTGAGTCATGGATAATTATAAAGAGTGAATCAGCCACTTAAGAATGGGATAAAAGGAGTAATGAGTTCAATGCCATCATGTGTTTTATTTCACTTAGTAGATACTTAATGCTAGTATAAAGTAATACTAAAAACTTATTTCTTCAGTCTTGCTTATTTTGCGCATGAAGTTGATAGCTGTTTAAATGAAATTGTTTGTATTGAATGATTGATTGTTAAAATCAACCTGTCTTTTATTTCATTTATTAGGTACTTAATGCTACCATACGGTAATACCAAAAAAATCATTTCTTTGGTCTTGGTTTATTTTGCGCATGAAGTTGATGACTGTTTAAATGAAATGTTTGTATTGAATGATTGATTGTGAAAATCGACCTGTGTTCTTTAAGGGAGAAAAAAGCTTTGAGATCAATGGATGAGAAAATACAGAGCTTGGAGAAAGAGGTAAGCGTGATATTCTCAAACATCTTTATAGTTGTTAAGTAACCATTCATGGCATCATGACTGCATATTTGGCATGCTATGATAGCTTGGAGACTTGATGGCGAACATGGAAGTAGATAAGACATCAGAGCAGCCATCTTCATCAAGTGAGACAAAGGATGGGACGGTCTTACAAATAACCACAGAATCGCCCTCAAATACCACGAAACAGACCACAAAGACCAGTAACAGGAGAAAGAGCTGATCTTGCGGGAATGATAATAAAAAGAGCCTTACTTTACCAGAATCAGAGATGAATTGGTGTATAGCATTAAAGAATAGCTGATGATGCTTCTGCAATCACAATGTAAAATTGTTGTAATGGGTTTAGGTTTTTCAATCCATAGAGAAGAGAAAGAAATGCATGTCTTCCTCATTTTTGTTGGGGATGTTTATGGCTGGGGAGGTCTTTGACCCCAACCAGCAGCCTGTAAATTGAAGAGGTGGACATTTGCGAAAGGTAAAAATATTTGACTAAATGCAAAGCTTCGATGTACAGATAGATGACAGAAATGGATGACTTAGCCTTCGATTGCTAATCTTTCAATCGCCTTTAATGATAGATAATGTGGCCGGGCTTGTGGTTGTTACAAGCTTGAGTTTTGTTTGAATCATACTTTAATATGAGGGCTAATAGACTAGAAGAACTTGAAGGGTTATTTATTTATTTATTTTATTTTTATCAGAAAGATAGTAATAATACATATACAGAGTTGTTACGTCAACTCTATCATGTTTATTAAAAGAAAAAAAAAACCATATTTGTCTCCGATCCAAAAAGATTTCAAAAACACTCAAAAATTCTTAAAATTTGTAGTATCATTGTTCACGTCACATATGTCATTTGTCCCTGAGATAAATTATTAAAACATTAGAAAGTTCGTTTTTTTTTATCGCTAATTTTTAAAAGTTAAGATTATTTTACTAAAAATTGAAAATATTTAAAAATTTTCACATATTAACCTTAACATAAAGAACAGAAGGCCGTAAAGTTCATTAATGCCTTTAAAAAGTGTTCCAGGAGCCAAGAAGACATTCAAGTCGTCATTGATTCATTGGAATCATCGTCATTCTGTAAACAATAGCATTAGTATCAGAAGATAAGAATCATTCATGAATCATAGCAATGGATTATCCAGAATGTGCAAATGTATGAGATTTGGAACAAATTGAGTTTTAAAGATAAGTCACACAAGCAGAAGAAGAAAAAGAAGGAAAAGAAGGGAGGAAAAGAAAATCTCTCGTTTGATACATGCGTATGCGCCCAAAAAGTTCAAATCAAATACTAAAAATTACAAGACAAGACTTATAGTCATGCTTTTACTACAAATACAAAGGCATTATGGTTCCAGAAGACTAAATAAATAATAAATGATTTCTCCTAGAACATAACCTGTTGGCTCCCCCTTGCGCGGATCTCCTGATTTTCAGAAGATGAACTCTCTAATGTTTATGTTCCAAATAAGAATGGCGCATGCAGATCTTCATCAACCACCAATTGATTCGTTGTTCCGGTAGCTCCCTAATCCTCCTATGAGCCCCAATTTGGGATGTTAGCAGTTGCCTCATTCACCATTTTTACAAGAGTCACCTGTCGAAACATGGTATGAAGAAAAGTCATATTCCTAGTAATTTAGATGCTATAGACATACACTCATATTTGATTGGAAGGAAATGCTCAATCTTGGAGGAGATCCTTTATAATTTTGCATGAGAGGGGTTATTTTGACCCTTATAGTCACACTGACATTAAAAACAAGAATTTAAGATACACGAGAGTTAGCCAACAAATCATTCTAGTATAGAATCAATAACCATTATATGAATCCAAACAACATATTCTGCAACAAAAAAAAAAATAAAAAGGTTGTGTTGTGATTTTGGCTTGAACTAAAATAAATTGTCTGATTTGAGTATGAGTAAAATAGAAATTGAGTTGGTTTAAATAGGTTCCTGATTTTGAAGTTTCTAATCATAGCAGACCTCTAATTTTAGTATGTACTAAGAGTATATCTAAAGTTTATTATAAATATAGGATGAGTAGCCTAAATTGAAGTGTGAGAGAATGGACAAGTATTGAGTTACGGGATGAAAGATTACGAATGATTATGTGTATAACAAGAAGTGTCAGAAGGGTAGCCTTCTTATATTGTATCCTTTCAATATAATATCTTTTCCCACTGGTGGAAGAAGGCATTGATTGGTCAAACCATGTTAAATTGATTGTGTGATTGTTGATTTAAATTTGAATATTTTGTCTGTATACATATTTAAACATTTGGGGTTGAAAAACCCAACAAGTGGTGGTATCTAATGTAGTTATGGAGCCGCCAAGAGCCCATCATACCATCATTTCCATCCTGTACTAATTGCATTGTCAATGTCGCGTGTTGAAAGGAAATTTGTCTAGAGATTGACTTATATTATGATAGATAACTGATGCATCAGAGAGTTGAAAAATATTGCAAAAGTTAAAGATGAGACAAAAAAAATTGCTGGCTGAGAAAGTTCACAGTGATGCATACAATGTAAAAAATAAACTTGAATTTTCTAAACTATATATGGTTGAGAAGCAGAGCAACAATTTGAAGGTGCTAGAACCATACCACACTTTCTGGGACACCAGCAGGAGGTAATGTAAGATTTTTTGGGGGAGGAACTGAATCATACGATCGCTTGTCAAATCTCCATTCCCCAAACTTGCCATACATTGGCTTACCCTGTACATGCAAAATCATTTACTGTCAAAGATTGTTCAACAGTTACTGCATGGACAGGAAAAAGTCCTCGTGTTAACTTGTCATATCTCAAAATGATAATCAAAGGTCAAAAAGAAAAAAAAAAATCAGTTAATCATGATGGTGATGAATATGATTTGGGCATCTTGCCAACTTCTATAAGCCATGATGATTACGTCAATAATAATAATAAATAAATAAATATGAGATCAAGCCATATAACATACCTTCATATCATAATCACATCCATAAGTATAATGAATTATGAGCTTTCTGCCAACTTCAGTGTCCCATGGTGGCTTATACAGACGAAAAACATGCGAGACAATCAATTAAGAGAGGGAAGACAAGCACTAATGAAAGAGATTCTTAGCATACTATAGATACCTTACATGAAGCTAAATTGAGTTTTTGACCTCAAGCTGTGCTAACTTCAAATAAGATTGAATTAACTTGACCACAAAACTTTAAAAACAATAAAATTTCTTATTCTAGATATTCAGGACCCTGCTAGCCATTGCTTATTTGTACCGAAGAACTAGAAACTAGATGTTTAGTAACCTAGAGACCTTTTTTTAGTCGAATGTCTACTTCAAAAATGGTACCTAAGCTTGTTATCAATAGATGGTTACAATTACCTATGAACTAGAGTGCTTGAGCCTATATTGGTTTCTACTCAAGAAGGAAAAGATAGACAAATTAACATACCTGTATCATAAAGTCTTTGTACAAAATGTTCCGAACACCGTGTAGAGCAGATGCAACAGCATATGCATACCTGATTGAACTTGCAAGTGAGTAATTACAAATTAACCAAGAGTCTACAGTGAAATGAATGGTTATGAACCAGAAGTCTAACATCTCAAGCACCCAACCAAATGCTTTATCTGATTCTGGGTCCTTCTTCATTGCCAAGGACACATTCATCCACGTGGGAGCAATCTTCTCAAGAGATGCCTATAACATTTCAGAGTTCAGAAAAAAAAATTCAAATATAATGCAATTAAAAATTAAATCACAAATATCACAAATAACTCAAGCAAGTAATTTTTATGAACCTTTGCAATAATGACAGGAGAATTTCCTATGGGATCAATGTTAGTGATAGGCCCTTCATCATCGGGATAGAACTTTCTTAGAGTGGTCTCATACTTGTTAGGTTCAATATAAAAGAATGGGAATGCAGCCCCAAGCCCATCTCTTGCTAAATTTGGTATCGGTTTCACAATTATATGGTCTGGCTCTGCCATCAATATATAACTGCATGAGAAAACCACCAAATAGTTTTAGTAATTGCACAATCTAATGACTCATGAAAGTGAATGCACACTCCTGTCCTCATCAACTAAAGTGCTAATTATTTCATACTCTTCCTTAATATCTGCTTTGTTGAGCCATTGAACAAATGCCCATGGTCGGTTGAGGACTATATACCCCTGAAATTAAAAAAGAAAAGAAAAGATGCGTAACTAAATAAACAGGTCAATTTTTAATCAACATTAGTCATCAATGGAAAAACATGAGAGTTCCACAAACTGCTTATCTATTCTAAATGAGTTAAACACATTAAAGTACTTCAAATCAGTCAAGGGATGGGTGATTACAACCATTCATCATATTCAGTTGAAAATAATGTATTAATTGGGACCAAATAAACCCTCCCAAACGTGCATAACTGTGCATTTTTAATTATTAAAAAGATAAATCTCTTCTCTAGAACCCTCCTTTAAGAAACAAATTCCATGCACTGTAATAATCCAATTTGCACTCATTATTGTAATGCATTTTATTTCGAGAAACTAAATTCGGCAACTAGCTCTATTTATAAAGTCTAAACAGAATTCAGGAGAAATTTTTTTTTATTTTTATTTCAATTTCGCCTCTCAAACTCTCACTATTTGATGTTCGTGGTTTGTAAAATCACATAAACACATCATAACAATAATCCCCTAAATTTTCAATAATAAAGCCCATATTTTAAATTAAGATAAACAGCGTTCAGACATTTACAATTGATAAGGACAAAGAATCCTCATAATATTCACTGAAGAGGCAATTAAACAAACACATGGTCGGCCGGGAAAAAAAAATGGGTTTCCAAACACAGCACACCTGATCCATCCCAGCAGGGAGAGGCTGGGCAACAAAAGTGGGTATCTCATCCATATACTTATCAGGGCTTCCAGAATGCAATATCCTCGTGAAGCCACCCATCTCAGAGTTAGGCCGGTCCTTGAACTTCTTGTACCAATAGTACATGATCCTGCACTGCCACGTGTTGTACACAGAATCAGAAGCTGTGACGGCGGTGTGGAATAGTCTCTTCTTCGACGATGCTCGCATCCGATCACCCGGCATCTCGATGACCGGATTTACACTGAACATATGAGAGGATGAACTGGGAAAATCTTGTTTTATTGGCGCATTTGCAGAGATTATAACGTTGTACGTGATCAGAGCTACTGAGAAGGTTAGTAGAATGCCGAAGAAGAAGTTCTGGTGACCCATGTTCTCTTTTTCTCTTTCTCGGGTTACTGTCCACCACAGCAGAAGAAGAAGAAGAAGAAGAAGAAGAAGAAGCAGCCACCATGAGAGGTGACAGCGAAGCTCATATTTTTCTTATTTGTTTTATGGTTAAGTCAGCGATTACTTGAAGATCCAGTGCTCCCGTGACCTTTTTATTAATGACATGGTGCGTTTTTAGAAACAATAATATTTGTTTCGACAAGTAACTAGGTGGGCCCGTGTAGTAGGTTGCAACGTGGCACGAAAGAACATAGTGTTAAAATTTTTGGAGTTTTGAGACTGCAAGTAACCATTTGCCCTAAAGTCAAACAATTTGGTAGAAACTTAAAAGTAGTTGTTACGTTGTGTTTGTATACGAAGTGATATCTGTTCAACTCGAGAATGAAAGATTTGGATTACGGAATAACGTACGAGGGTTCTTGTTCCAACTTTTGCAAACTTGTATCTGATCTCAAATTTTTTTTAGTATTCTTAATTATAACACAAGCTTGAAGGGAAAAAATAGAAATTATTTTTTTTTTTTACGAGGAAAACTATATAAACCAAACCTTGACGCTGAAAAAGGTTGAATTTCACTCATCTAAAAATCTATTGGTCTATCAATAATGATATACACTTTTTTTTTTAAGTTGGAAATGTCATAATATAACTTTGACACGTATTTGACGTTCAATAGATCGAATTATGATTCTTCCTAGTCCTTCAAAACCCTAAAGTACTCATCATATGAGTAGGGATAGCGATACAGATCATGATACAATAACACTGACCTAAAATGAATATAAAGTTTAACAGGTTTGAGGTTGCATTTATAATATCGTAATATGAAAATGATATGGCATGTTTAAAAATAATAACTTGAAATTGACATATTTAATATATTTATATTTTATGTAGAGATTTATATTTTGCGTAAAACTTTTTAGTATATTATATCATGTATTAAGACTAATTTTATAATATTTTATCTAATTTTTATTATGCAAGTGTATAATTATGAGTTTTTTTTATCAATATATTAATTTATAATTTGTGTATGTTAAATATGTTAAATTGAATACGTTTAAACTTTTATAGTTATTTAAATACGTCAAATAGGTCAGCCTATGTAACCAGTTTATTACATAGTATACAAACGAGTTGGATTCGAGTTTATAACTATAATACAAGAACATAAATATGACACAATATATTATATTGCGACAATGCAAATTGTCACTTACATGTGAGAATAAAAATTACTAACTTACTATTCAATTAATAAAATCTGATCAATGACGCTTTAGTGATTAAATAAAATCTCCTTGTCTTTAAGAGGTTGATCTTTAAGTTTTTATTAACATTGATAAAAAAAATCTGTTTTATTGAGCTTAACTGCTGTTTTAGGTCTTGATGTGCGAAATAATGATTATAAAAATTTAATAAATTGTAAACTATGGACTAGGTCTCTAGTTTTTTTTTTAATTACATAATGAGCTGCTAGGAAAAATTGAAAAAAATAAATGTATACTTTGCAGTTGAATTAAAAATAAATGATAAATGACACAACTCTTTAAAATCAGTTAAAGATAACTTAAATGCAAAATCAATAAGACCTCAACCCTCTTTGAAACATGTCATAAAAACTTAACTAAATAGAAAGCACTATAAAAATATGTATAAGTTTGTAACTGTAATTCAACTGGTAAGTCATCTATTTTTTTTTATTTTAAAAATTATGTTATTGACCTCTCTCTCTCTCTCTCTCTCTCTCTCTCTCTCTCTCTCTCTCTCTCTCTCTCTCTTTCCTTAGAAGAAAAACAAAATAAAATAAATGAAATAAAATAAAAAATGTGTATCATTTGGGGACATATCACCTATACCATACAAGTAGAAAATTGGTCCATATTTATCAATTTGATTTATATTTCAATTTCTAGGATGGTTGAAAATCTCAATTACCCTGCATAGTTTAAGAGTTATTTGGTGCATGGGAGATTATGGGATAGGAGTATTTTCACTCCTAATCTCAAGACATATGGAAACCTCAAGCACTGATCCTAGCTCCACATTCTAATCCATCTAATGTGATATTAGAGAATCCCAATTAATCAGGGTCTGACCCTCTTTTACTTGGCAACTTCTTTGACCATCGTCCTCCTCCCCTCCTTTGTCTTCATCATCCTCATCTATGGTGTAGATTTATTTTGCTACACTTAATTATTTAAACCATAAATTTATTTCTTATTACCCCATATTGCTCAAGAAGTTATTTGTTTTCCTAAAAAATCTTAGTAAGTGGTCCATTGTACATAAAATGTTCCTACTTATCATTTCATGTGAATTATAATTATAAAATGTATAAAATGGTCCTCATTTTGAAGTTATTATTATTATCATATGCCATAATTACACATAAAATGCTCCTATACTTGTTATTTTATGTGAATTACAATCATAAAATGTACCTCACTTTTCTGTTATTATTATCATATTTTTCTGTTATTATTGTAATTTTATTTATGTATCTATTATTATCTTATTTATTATTAATTTACTTTATCAGTTTATTTATCAATTTATTTTATTTATTTTTATCTAATTTCTTATGATATTACACTTCAAATATATATCTTTTGATCTATGCATATTAACCCTACTTGCGCAAATAATAGAATTGGTAAAATTTTTATATAAATATCATAACATACTTCTTTATACTTAGTTAAAGTTAGAACTTGAGCTCGTAGAAGAGACAATATCTTACAACATGTGAGGTCAGTTAGGAATCACTTTAATAATTAGCGTCATTTATAGAGACTAACACATCCATTTGAGACTAAGGGTGGGTGACTGTTGTAATTGGTTTTAGCTCCTATTGTTAAGTAGTCCTACATTGACTATATATTCGTCTAAAGTAAGGCATAGAAGAAGCGTTCACTACAAGAAAAATAGCTTTTTATAGCATTAAATAATAGCATTTTTTTTAGAATGCTATTATTGATATACCCAAAATGCTATCAAAAGATTTCAACATAACATTCATAGTTTCCTATTTTTTAATAACATTTTTTAGATTAATCATAGCATTTTAAAAAGTTATTATAAAAAATATATATTATAGCTTTATGAAATTGTTATCAAAACCCGTTTTGCCAAAAAAAAAAATTGTTATCAAAACCCCGTAAACCCACATTTTGGAGTACGAAATGCAGTTTATTCCTCTGTTCGCGCGACTCTCCTTCTTCTTCCTTATCGATTCGGTGGCTTGATTCTCCGTCTTCTTCGTTTTTCTTCTTTCCTCTTTAGGCGCACGCAGTCCTTCTTCGTTCTTCTTCTTTCTCCTTATCGACGCAGACGTGTGCAGACGGTGGACTTGGTTATCTTGGCACGAATCTCCTTCTTCTTCTTCGTTCTTCTTCTTTCCCCTTATCAGCGCAGACACACTCCTTATTTGTTCTTCTTCTTTTTCCTTATCTGCGTAGACACAGACACTCGACTTCGTGGTCTTCGCGCGATTCTCCTTCTTCTTCTTTGTTCTTCTTCTTTCCCCTGTTTTGCCCAGACAACGCTAGCGCGATTCTCCTTCTTCATTCTTCTTTCTCCATATCGGCGTCAACGCAGTCGCAGACGCTCTGGTTTTTCTGGACTCGCCAACTCTTCTTTCTTCTTCATCAGTCGGACGTTCTGTTAATCGGTGCATCCTAAAGGTGAAATTGCTTCAAATCGAAACAGAGGCGTCTGTTTTCATTCTTTGGGACAGTCATTTTGAAGGTGCATCCGCAGGTGAGGTGGTTGCTCTTAGTCGGTCGATCAGTCTCTTAATCAGTTTATTCTCTTAATCAGTGCATCCTATTTTGTAGCTGAAATTCCTCCAATTTTCTTTACGAGACCAACCATTCCAACAAAAATGAATTTGCCATAAAAGCCCTAATTCAGTGAAATGCACTTAATTTTATTATTAGCTTCCTAGGTTCACTTTTTTTATTTTTCGTACATTACAACACTAGTAAATGATAACTAGAAAATGATATTTTGTAGCTGAAATTCCTGCAATTTTCTTTACAAGACCAGCCATTCCTACAAAAATGAATTTGCCATAAAAGCCCTATCATCAATCCCCCTCAATCTGGAATTCATGCTGTTGGATCAGGTAAGATTAGTTCATGAACAAATAAATGACATGTATTTTTCAAAAAAATTTTAATTCATTTCTTTCATTCCCTTACGCCTGGATTCTTCTGCCTTGTAATGATCTTGCAGCGCCTAATGTATCTAATTCTAGACTCACTCTACCTTCATTTTATTTCATTACCTCCAATTTGCCATTTTTGCTTAATTTGCTTAATTTGCCATTTTGCCTATTCTCTGCAGGATAGCAGAGTCATTGAGAAGGAGGAAGAAATGCAATTACAAGCTGCTGAACCTAATGACACAATCAGATATCAGTTTGGCAGCAGTTGTAACACTCCGTAATTTAATTAGACACGTAAAGTAATTTAAATGATAGTAAATATGTATAAATATACGTATTGTACGGATTACGCGTGTACGTACGTGTTAATTATGCAATTGTATTATAAATATACATTACGTATATAAATTAATTAAATTAAATAATGTGTACAAATTAATTAAATTAAATAATGGGTTCAATATA
>JAJIYU010009569.1:0-16901 GCA_030144865.1 Tinospora cordifolia | reverse complement strand
ATTTATGTAGTTATACACTAATATTTACATAATGCTTTATTTATTTTTAATAAATACATGTACACAATATTTTTATTTAATTATATAAAATTTTCTATGTACGTATTCCTATAATATGTAGTATTCACATTTATTGTGCTAACACACACCTTATTTATACAGATATTAACCTATATGTGTATATATACTTTATTTTTATTTATTTATTTCTTAAGTAACTCTTTAAATTTCATAATTAATTTTACTAAATTGATATTTTCATTTAATTATCAAATTAAGGTCTTATTTTGCCTAATTTATATTATATCTCTAACATATTTTATTTTTCATGTGTCAACCCATAATTTGCACCCAAAAATTTCTTAAAATTTTTGAAATTAATTTAATTTAATTATTTTATTTATTTTAAATTATTTGACAAAATTCTAGGGTATTACAGCGACACACTTAGCACAGTTCTTGATTTTCATGAACGAGATCACGACAACCTGTTTGCTTCTCTGCCACGGGTGTTTGATTACTAGAAAACGAAGTACGTGAATTTGTGTGTTGGTGGGGAAGAAATAGATGAAAGAGTTGACAAGGGTTTCGTTTTATGCTTAGTTTGTTAGCACGGTGAGCAACTGCAAGGTGAATGGCGAGCAATTGTGAACAATGGAAATTAGGGTTTTTTGTGTGCGTTGGAATATATAGACGAGTTAGGGAATTGGGTTTCATGCATAGACAAGTTGATGCCCTAACTTTCATTTCTAGTTTTCAATTGCAAGACCGCGATCATTGGTCCCAGGACCGCAGTCTTAACACTGCTACTAATCACAGGACCGTGATCGCACGTCATTTTCTAGATTTATGAGTTTTTTATCGCAAAACCATGGTCCTCACGCAGACCATTCTTTCTCACGACTTAGAGACATAGGACCACGGTCTCCACTCACAGGACCGCGGTCCCATGACAACCCCTTTTCTTTGATGCAAGACTGCGGTCCCAATTTGGGGCTCACGGTCCTTGTGCACCCAAAAATTTTATTTTGTTTTATTTTGGTTGTTGTTGTTGTTGTTTGTTTGTCTTTGTTTCTTAGGTTATTGCACACACCCATCATTCCATCATTAATAATTAGGGGTTAACCCATCCTTCCATTTGCGAGAACACCCACAGTGATCTCCCTTGGACTACTGCACCAGTACATGGTTCAAGTCTTAGTTTAACTTCAATTAAGATCACACAATTACTCGTCTCATCATGTTAAGCATGAAACATAAAGTATGTAATATTATTCAAATAAATTGAACGTGTTAATCGTTACATATCTCATGACATAAAAATATGTAAACAACTAGCATGGATACATACATCATTCATACTAACACAAGAGCTCATGGTATCCAATCAATGTTAAAGCATACCCAAGCATGTCTATAGGCATTTAGAATAATGTAAACACACATTATGTTTAACATTTAAAACCCAAATAAAACTAGGGAGTAAGGTAGTGATATCCATCTGATTCTTTGTTCAACTTGTTCTAATCGTTGCTTCAGTACTCGACTTTTCTTGAGTCTTTAACCTTTAAGAATTTTAAACCATTTCTCAATATTTTTTATATTTCTACCTTCCAAACTTCTAATCAAATTATTTTCAAGTCAAACGGTGGAATGTGCACAAAAAAGTGCAAAATAACTACTATATGGTGTTTGGTAGTCTCTTAATACTGCAATATGGGGACGGTATGTCGTGGTTAAGGTTTAGTGCAAGAACGACTCGAAAAAAATGAAAAGTTCATCACATTATAGCGGTATTCCTAGCGTTACCGCTATATCCCCAGCATTATCGCGATAATGTGAGACTATTCTCGCTTCGTGCGTCTCTCTTTTCTTTTATGCACAACCTTACTATACATTACTCTTTGTTATCTAAAACGAATATCACGTGGGGTAGAATAATATTGTACCTTGCTATTAATCGTCTATCTTTTGTTTGTTTCCAATGAACGATTACAAATGTCTCTAGTGTTCTATTACGTAACAGATTGAAACAGAACGTTAGGAGTTGTTTCGGTTAATTTCCAACATGATAACCTACAACATAGGACTTGCGTAAAAGTTTGGAAGTCGAGTCTCACCTTGTAATATGTCATGATACAGGTCTAAGGTTTCAAAAATAGATTGCAGTGTTTCCTTTTAGTGTAGTTTGGTGAAGCTTCTTCTTGTCTCTGTTGTGCGGCCATTAGAGGAAAAGATGGGAATCCAAATCTAGATCACGAAGGGGGAAAGGATGGCAGGAGACGTTAGGGTTGTAGAGAGGAGCGACTGCAGAATGAATGGTGTGATTAAGGTTTTGGTGCACATTATAATATATGCAGAATCCCGGATCACAAATTAAGGTTTCTGGTTTGCAATTGCAGGACCGCGGTGTTAGCATGTTCCTAATTGCAAGACTGCGATCTCGGACTATTGTCGCACATCTTAGCGAAGATTTACTAGTTATTTATCGTAGGACCGCGGTCCTCCTGACCTAGGACCATGGTCCTCCTGACCTAGGACCATGGTCTTCACGCAGACTTTTCTTGTGTAAATTGATACGTAGGACTGTGGTTCTCCAAGCTAAGACCGTGATCCCAAGGTTAGCCCTAAATTGACGCAAGACCGTGGTCCCATCTTTGGGGACAACGGTCCCATCTTTGAGGATCACATTCCTAACTTTTTTTTTTGTCTATTTTGGTTTAAAACTTGGGTTATTACATTCTACCCCCTTAAAAAAATTTTATCCTCAAAATTTAAAATGATCACATACCTGTATGATGCTCTTCAGTCAGCTAGTCTTGGTGAATAGGTCTAGATATTTCTTTTGCATTTCGCTCTCTAACTCCTAGGTAGGCTCTTTCAGGTCATGGTGTTTCCACGAAACCTTGACTAGAGGATGTCCTTAGTTTTGAGGCTTTGGACCTTATGATCCAGTAGTCTAATGGCTGGTTCTTCGGAAGTAGCATTATCTTAGAGATCAACTTCCTTCCAATGTACGATGTGAGAAGAGTCAGGCTCATACATCCACAACATCGATACATGGAATACACTGTGTATCAATGACATTCTGTTCAGTAGATTTAGCTCATAGGCAGATTCACCAATCCGTCTAAGTATCTCAAATGGATCGATAAACCTTGGTGGTAGCTTTCCTTTGATCCCAAAATGTTTAATCCCCTTTCGAGGACTAATCCTTAGAAATACTCTATCACCCTCTTGGAACTCTAGAGGTCTTTTCCTCTTGTTTGCATAACTCTTCTGCCTACTTTGAGTCATGGTTGACCTCTTTTGGATTTGTTTCACCTGTTCATTTATCTCTTGTACAAGGTCTAGCCATATGAGTACATGGTCTTCAAAGTATGCCTAGCATGATGGCGATCTACAGGGTCTGCCCTAGAGAGCTTTGTATGGAGCAATTTTGATACTCACTTGGTAACTGTTATTGTAAGCGAATTTCGCTAAGTGCAAGTATTTGCTCTAATTACCTTGAAGTCAAGGACACACGTTCTCAACATATCTTCTAGTATTTGTATTACTCTTTTATACTGTCCATCTATCTGAGGATGGAATGCAGTGCTCATAGTGAGTTTACTGTCTAGTTCATTTTATAGGCTCTGCCAAAATTGAGATGTGAATCTGGAATCTTTGTTTGACACAATGGTCTTGGGTACACCATGTGGCCTTACTATCTGCTTATCATACAATTCTTCCAATTTTTCAACTATATCTGTTGATCGGATGGGTAGGAAATGAGCTATTTTCGTGAGCTGATCTACAATCACCTATACTATGTCTTCACCCTTCTGATTTCTGGGTAGGCTACTGAAAAATCCATAGCGATGTTATCCCACTTCCACTTGGGAATTGAAAGTGGTTGCAACATTCCTGAGGGTCTTCTATGTTCAGCCTTCACCTATTGATAGGTCAAACACTTAGAGACATACTTAGCTATGTCCCTCTTCTTACCTCTCCACTAGTATACTTTCCTGAGATTCTGATACATCTTGAACCCTCCCGGGTGTGTAGTATACTTCGTTTGATGTACCTCATTCAGAATGGTTTTTTTGCTCTGTCCACTCTCATGCATATAGATTCTATCTCCAAGTCTGAGAATACCTTCTACATCAATTCTGAAATCAGTATGCCTGCCTCCTTTGACACCCTTTGTTGGTTCTATGATCCATTTATCCCCTTTTTGCTCATCTCTTATTTAATGTAAGAGATATGGTTGGCAAGTTATAGCACACAAATATACCCATTTCTCATCTGACGTTATACCCAAGTTATAGTCACTGATCAGTTAATACATCTGTCCCTTTTCTTCATTGTTCCCATTGAACTTCCTACTGATTTTGCATCGGCTACCACATTAGCCTTCCTTGGATGGTAATGCAGCTGAAATCATAATCTTTCAGGAACTCAATCCACCTTTGTTGTCAAAGGTTCATTTCCTTCTGGGTATATATATATATATTTCAAGCTCTTATGATCTAAGAATAGATCAAAACTCTCCCCATAGAGGTAATGCTTCAAAATCTTCAGTGCAAAGACAATTGCTGCTAACTCTAGATCATGTGTGGGATAATTCTATTTGTGGACCTTCAATTGTTGCGAAGCATAGGCTATTACTTTCCCTTCTTGCATTAATACAATGCCCAATCCATTTTGTGAAGCATCATTGTACAATACATACCCCACACCAAGGGTAGGTGTACCCAAAACGGGTGTCAAAGTTAACCCCTTCTTCGATTCTTGGAATGATTGTTTGCACTTATCATCCTAAACAAATTTCTCTCTTTTTTTAGTTAACTTGGTCATTGTTCCAGCGTACTTTGAGAAATCTTGGATGAACTTGTCGTAGTATCCTACCAAACCTAAAAAGTTCCTGATTTCTATTACAATCTTAGGTAGTTTCTAGTTGGATACCGCTTCTGCTTTCTTTGGATCTATGAATATTCCTTCAGCTGAGATGACATGGCTAAGAAACTTTGCCATCTTCATCCAAAACTCATACTTGCTAAACTTTGCATAGAGTTTATTTCTTCTCAGCATCTCTAGAATAGTCTTCAGATGTTCCACATGCTCAACCTTTGACCTAGAGTAGATCAAGATGTCATCTGCAAATACGACAAAAAATTGATCTAAATATTGTCTGAAAACTCTGTTCATCAGATCCATGAATGCAGCCGGTGCGTGGTTAAACCAAACGACATCTCTGTGAAACTAAACTGCCCATATCAAGTTCTGAAGGTTGTCTTGTGTATTTTTGATTCCCTAATCCTCAATTGATGATATCTAGGTATTGACAAGATATATCAAAACTTCAGAAAAATCTACTGGTGGCAAGGAATTAAGAAAGAAGTGGCTAGGGATGTCTCTAAGTGCTTAACCTATCAGTAGGTGAAGGCAGAATAATGAAAGCCCTCTGGGGTGTTACAACTACTCCCTGTCCCTGAATGTCCTTGATTTCAAGGAAAATTGGAGTAAATACCTACACTTGTTGGAGTTTTCCTATAACCACAGTTACTAGGCAGGTATAAAGATGGCACCATATGAAGTTCTCTATGGGAGGCCCTGTAAATCACCAACCTGTTGGGCTAAACTTGAAAACCACATGCTTACTAGGCAAGACTTGGTAGAAGAGATGAATAACCAAGTCAAACAAATACAATAGAGATTGGCCACAACATAGGGTGGACAAAAGTTATGCGGACAAGAGGAGGAGACCCTTTGAATTTCAAGCAGGTGATAGGGTGTTCTTGAGGATAAGCCCTCAGAAAGGGATGAACAGGTTCGGGTATAAAGGGAATCTATCACCCAGATTTATTGGTTTGTTTGAGATACCTAGGAGAATCAAAGAATGTGCCTACAAGTTAGACCTCCAGAACTGCATGTTCTCAGTACACAATGTGTTTCATGTGTCGACGTTGAGGAAGTATGAACCCAATCCCTCTCACATAATCCATTGGGAGGAGGTGAACATCCAAGACGATGTGACTTATGAAGAAGTGACAGTTAGGATCCTCGATCTCAAGGTGCAAAGCATGAGAACAAAGGACATTCCCTTAGTTAAAGTTCTCTAGAAACATGAGATGATGGCTAAGTACCGAACCTTTTCGCTAGAAGTACTTGATGAAATAACACTCCAGTGAACTTGTACAAATTTAAAGGATGAAATTTCTTTAAGGGGGTAAGTTGTAACACTCCAGAAATTTGTACAGGATCCAATAAATGAAATGAAATAAAAAGAATTATCAGATTCCACCATAGAAAAGGTTGGCAAAACGAGAAATAGAAATAAAAGAAAAATATAAGTAGGAAATTATGATTAGCAAGTTCCTCTTCATTTCAATGGTGTGTATAAAATAGAAATATAACAAGAAGTACATATATACATGGTACAAATCACTGACAATGGAAACAACAAGAAATAGAAACTAAGTCAAGATCGCAGTGAGTCCACGGTCTTGTGTAAAAAATCGTCGAAACACAAGAAACCAACTCAAGACCGCATTATCCACAATAGGGATCGCGGTTTTGTGTTGAAAACATAGGAAGGCCAGCAAAAACTACAAGATCGTAGTCCTGTGATTGGAGACCGCAGTCCTACGATGAAAATCCCGATCGCGGTCACGCAACAAAAATTTTAAAATTTTACGCAAGGCATGAATTGGAAGTGCGCTAAGTCCCAAAACCCAAATTGTTGTTCCTTGTGTGCAAAATTGGCAAGTTTCTTATGCTGAAACACCCAAACCTACCAATTCTTACACCCTAAAACTCTATGTAAACACCCATTTTGCTTCCATTCCCTTCATTCCAACAAGAACTATGTAATACCCTAAATCCTCTATTCTCAATTAAATGAAATTTATCATTTATTCTGTGAAATTTGGGTGCAAAATCAAACCGAGCTCATTTAAGGGCTAAATTTGGCAAGTTTCCAAAACTATAATTTAGTGCCCCTTAGGGACCCAAAACAACTTGAAATGAAGTAAGGTGATATGAACCAACTAAGGGGATAACATATCAAAAAATTAGAATAATTGGTCAAGGTTAAAGTTTTCATTTGCCAAATGCCCTTTAGGAAGTCCGAATTAGAAAGAATTGTCATTTAGGTTACTTCAGGGGATTGAAATGACCCGAAATGTAACGAAATAACATGAACTAACAAAATTGGTGAGATGTCCAAAAATTAGAACAATTGGTCAAGGTTAAGGTTTTTATTTGTCGAACGCCTTTCAGGGGGTCCAAATTAGAAAGAATTGTTATTTAGGGTACTTTGGGGGATTGAAATGACTCAAAACAAAATGAAATGACATGAACTAAGAAAATGAATGACATATCCAAAAATCAAAACAATTGGCCAAGATTTAGATTTTCATTTGCCTAGTGACCTCAGTAGGTTTTAAATAAGAAAAGTTTTTGAGGGAAAATCACATTGGGCCAAACCATACCTTAAAATGTGCATTAGGTTCATGCGATTCTAAAACTATAAGATATAAATCATATTTTCATGTAAGTAAGGAGATATCAATTTTTATTTGATTTTTGTGAACCCATGAAGTCATGGCCACCCCTAACATGTGTAAGTCACATGGGTGGAACACCATGATCATGTGCACCCTACCCTACTATAAGCTCCATGGGACGTGTCCATTATTTAAAACTATGAAGAATGATCCCATGTGCCATGTAAATGATCAAGTATGCCCACACGTATAGAAACCATGAAGAATGATTTCATGTGCCAAGATAAATGATCATGTATACTAAGGTTACATATAAAATGTATCATAAGTCTGTGTGTGTGGGCACACATGTGACAAAACCAAGATAGAAGTTTAATGAGAGTGGCTGATTTAAATATATATAGAAAGATACCTTCACCTAAAAAAAAAAATTAGAAAATAGAAACTTGCCTCATGCTCACATGTGGAGCTAAAAAAGGAGAGAATCCAAGGAAAATAATAAACATTCCAAAGCTTTGTTTTTGTGTGCTCATATTAGAAACTTATTTAATTTTATGAATCACAATATATTAGAATGTTTCCCTACTAATAGAGGACGTCCATGAGAGATTAGAATGTATTCTAAACCTTTAATTGTGTTCACACACATAAAAGAAACAAATAAGGTTCAAAGATTTTGCTTACACTTGGATTGGAAACCTTAGTGGTCCCACTTGCCAACCATGAGCACATTTGCCTTTTTTACCCAAACCATCCCCTTATGAGTTTGGAAATATGTCCAAACATGGTGAACTTCCCTAAATGCCCCCCTTGTGCTCATGAACACATATAAATACCCCCCTTGCTCATTTTCATCTCATCCCAAAGCAAAGAGTTGACACTTCCCTTTTTGTTTGTTCTTGCCCTCTTCTTGGCACCTCTTCTCACCTTCTTTTCTCTCTTGTGTGAGAAGTTCTTATTTCAGTATTTTAGAGGGTTTTTGAAGTAGTCTTGTTGGTGGTTTAAAGTTTTGAAAGTGGTTGATAAGGCAAACCTCTGCCCGATTCAACAAAAACTCAGATTAAGGTGGAGGAGATTTCTTGAACTTCTACTTTGCTTTTGTGAAATTTCTAGCATGTTCATGCTTGTTTGAATTCTAATTTTCAGCATGGTTTATTTTAGTTTCAGCATGTTTAATTATATTTTAATTTTAATTCAACATGTTTTTATGTTTTAATCACTCATGAGAGCATGCCATGCTTAGAATTCATGTTTAGGATTTAATTCAATGTATCAAGCATGCTATGTAATTTTTACATGCTTTCTTGGTTGTTTAAAATTTTGATATTTATATTTTGGATTTTTTTTATGATTATGTGATTCTTAAATATAAGAAATTGAAGATAAGAACCATGTACTATCATAGTGACCCGTATGGATGCTATGGGTGTTCTTAACACATGCTTGGAGTGTTTGGTTGCAGGGCGCAACTAAGGGATACTTAGTATGTGACATCCAATGGAAAGTGACAAAAAAATGTCTTTCCACCCTAAAGAGGGGTATTTAAATTAAGAACATTAAGGGAGTAGAACCCCTTTCAATCTTATGTCAACTACAACCAAAAAGTTGCTTGAATCACTTAATGCATAAAAATGTTTGAATTTGGATGTGCTGTTTATTTGAAATAGTAACTTAGTTGTTTAATGAATGATCCACTCGGTTATGTGCTCACCCCTTCCTTTTATTTTTTAGGAAATTGACTTGAATCATGAATGCCATGGATATTAGATTATTTCTAAGTTTTGAAAGTTCTATTTTAAGGGCATGTTGCCCAAATTTTGAATTTAAGACTTTTGCTAAATTTTATTTAAGTTTTGAAAGTTATGTACTCAAGTTTTTGCTTAAAAATGTAACTTTCTTTATTTTATTTAAATAAATAAAGAGTTTGAAGTATTCCTTTATCTAATTGTATAGCCTTATTGAATTGAAATTTAATACATTGTGATGTATCCATGAATGTTTTCAATAAGTGTCTAAATAAAGGAATTGAGATGCAAGTTGTGTACTTGTAAATGTAACATAGGACCCAACCGACCTTGTGGTTGAGCTTAAACCTGTTTCTGGGGGGTTGGGGTGTTACAAACTGACAAGTCCTTCTTACTCTCTCTTTCTTTCTCTCTGCCCCTCTCTTGGCTCTTTTCTCTCTCTTTTTGAGCTATTCTAAACAACAATTGATATAGAATAAACGACGTGGTGTACAAATTTTGTGATAACAATTTAGGAGATCTGAAAGAGATTCAATTGAAACTTCAAAGAAGCAAAACTACTAAAGGTGGAAGTGATTTCTGAGTTTTAATTTGTTATTTTGATTTCAATAATATATTCATGTGTGATTATGCTTAAATATGCATGCTTTATTTGAATTAATCATATGTACCATGCTTAGATCTCATATGTTTAGGTTTGTATGAATAAAGATGTATGCTGTAACACCCCAATCTCCATGTTCTTTCTTTATTTGGACGTAACCATTGTTTTGATAGTGGACTTAACTATACAGGCAGGTCGAACTGGTGTTACATTACAAGTGACTCACAATTGATATTCATTTTTAACTATCTCATGCCTTAATGGAACTTAAGAGTACATAACTCAACTTTGAGAATTTGATTAAACAGACAATAATACAAGTGACAAAAAAAATCCGTAAACTTTCTTAATTTAATAAAGTGGAGTACATAACTCAATCTTAAAAAGAAATATTACAGCGAAATATTTAAAACTTAGGCAGCATGACCTTACATAGAAATTAAAAACTTTCAAAATTTAAGAAAAACCTTAATTAATATTCATGGTCTTCATGCAAGTCAATTCTCGAAAAATAAGAGATGAAGGGTGAACACAAAACCCAGTGGATCCTTTTCAAACAACCAATCTTCTAATTTAGACTAAAACACATTTATAATTCATACACTTGCGTACATTAGGCGTTTCAAGCAATATGTTGTGTATAGTTGGGACGTAGACCAAAAGGGTTTTCAAGACCCTTGATGTTTTAATAAAATACCTCCTTAGAGTGAAAAAGATATTTTTTAGCCAATTTCATTGGACTTTTGAACTTAGGGTCTCTTACCCACCAACCAAGTATTTTGGCCTTACACCATGTGAACTAGTCACATGAAAAGAACATCCATAGTGACCCACATGTTCGCTATGATGGTACATGGTTAGTAATCATCATCATGTCATAATTAATCTCATATTCAAGAATCATAAAATAAGAGAAATAAATTTCAGAATATAAACAATCTGAAAATCAAAGCATGAATTATCCAAAAACATGCATCACACTTGAAATAAACCTAAACATGGTACCAGACATGGCATGGATTCAAGAATGCTTAAAGCATGCTCATGTATTAAACTGAAACTGAAATCATGATTAAATTTCTGAAATTGAAAGATGAATGATTTTTGAAAACTAAACATGCAATAAACATGGTATTAATTTAAAGAAGAAAAGAGGAGGTTTTAGAAATCACTTCCATCTCAATTGTAAGTTTGATGGAAATCCAGCAAAGGTTCCCCACTCCAACGTTTAGCACTCCAAAGACAACTCAAGAACACTCAATTAAATACCCAAGCACTCAGAAATATTTCAAGATTACTCAAGAACAAAAGGGTTGCAAAGAAGAAGGCTGGAACAAACTTAGAGGGAAGTGTCAACTCTTGCTTTAGGATGAAGAAGAAGTGTGCAGAAGGAGAGTTTATATAGATTTTCAAGAAGCTAGGGGGACTTCTTGGGTAGCTAAGGCAGCACACAAACATTCCAAAATCAAAGGGGATGATTTGCATGTGAGCACCAAGGTCACAACTAGGGTTTTGTGTTAGGGATATGATGGTAACTCCATAGTTGCTGCCAAGATTAATGTATATATAGGTTTATGAAACTTTCTTGTTATGGATTTTTGATTTCTGCTTTGTATGTGTGACGGTTAGGGTTTCATGGTTCATCATTTAGACACTTCTAATTAGGGTTGCTCACATATGTGCATACACATACACATGGGCCGATTTTTGCATAATAGGGCATGGGTGCACATGATCATGGTGTTCCACCCATATGACTTGCACATGTTTATGGGTGGCCATGTATTTATGGGTCCACATGAATTTAATAAAAAATTATATCTTATTATTTACTAAGAATTAAGGTCTTTAACATATATTTTTTTGTGTTCATATTAAAATAATGCATATTTCCAAACTATCATTTGGCTAGAGAAATCCTCATTTCATTTACTTTCCAAACTATCATTTGTCATCTCATGTCATTTCTGGTTGTTCTGAGGTCTTAAGATTCACTAAAATGGAGTTTTTCGGACCTACTAAATTTATACCTGAAATAGACCCATTTTCATTTCTCACCCAAATTCAATCAAATGAAATTGAATTGTTTTATTTTATTCAGTATAAGATTACAGAGTATTACATATGCTATGTGCTACCATGATCCATGCTATGTGTTACTTGCTTACATGCTAAAGTTAATTATGTTAATTTATTATTCCTGATTGTCATATTTAATGAAAGATTAATTAATTAAGATTATAACCACATACCAGTATAGTGTCCTATGGGGGATTGCTATGGGTGTTCTTAAGATTGAGACTATGGGTTTGTTTCTAGTTCACATGGATAAAAGTTTCAAAATATTTAGATAATGGGTAAAGCCTTAAATCCATTGGAAATTGGCATAAAAGAGTGCCTTTTCCCTCTTTGATATGAGTTTTGATATGAACACCGAGGTTGACCCCTTGATTGAATCACGTAATGTTTGAAAGTGTTTGATGTATATGTCTTATTTGTTAAAATAATGAATTAAATATTTAGAATGATCCACTGGGCTTTGTGCTCACCCTTCCTTTTTCTAACTTTTCAGGAAATAGATAAACAGAGATAACATGATAACCACATTGACATTATTTTACTTAGATTATTTTCTTTAGAAATTTTATTTAATTGTAGGGCATGTTGGCCCAAATTTTGTTATTTGAGATTGATTCCGCTGTAAGGGACACAAAGGCTATGTGCCTTTGAATTTTGGAAAGGATTAATGATGTAAAATTATTTTATTTAAATGTTTCTAAAATATTATTTTTCTGAATCATTGCATTAGTAGGGTTTTGTGCCTTTTATGTTTCAGTTAATGACATTAAATGTTTATTGAGATCACTTGTTACTTATTAAGAAATGTTTATGAGATAATGATACTCAGGAAGTCCTAGAGATTTGGGACTAAAATGGAAAGAGTGAGAAATAGAAATAATGCAACAACAACCTGCTTTCGGTTGAGTGGTGGGGTTCACGTTCTCCGAAAAAAGGAATTTGGGGGAGGTGGGGTGTCATGCTAAACGACACCAAGTAATCAGTGCAAATTTCGAGGATAAAATTTTTTTTAAAGGGGGTAGATTGTAATACCTCGGAGATCTTTATGAAAATTCAACTAAATAAAATGATCGTTGACTTTAAGAATTTTATCAAATTTTTGGTGCAAAATTATATATTTCAAATTAGAAAAAGGTTGTCAAAAAGGAAAATAAAAAAATAAATAAAAATGAGGCTGCACATTTACCACAGTAATGCTTATGGTTAGCGAGGTACTGTGGCGCAAATAAAAAAATTAAAAATCACAATATCGCAATATTGGGTTTGGGATGCCGTGGTAGTTTGACGAATTTCCAAAAGAAAGTATGTCAAATTTGCAAAAAAAAGTATGCCAAAAATGAATTAGGATGTTTATCCAAACCAGTACTGCGATACTTAGGTGTGATTACAATAGTAACATGATGAAAACTTCAAAACTATGCATGAAAAACGAATTAGAAACTTCTAAATCTTGTGCGCAAAGGTGAAGAATTAGCAAATTTCATGTGTTGAAAACACCCCAAACTTGCCAAATGCCATCCATTTGAACTATATATAAACCCTGTTTAGGCTCCCATTCTCTTTAACTCAGCAAGAACTGAACACGTTCCTTTTTACTCTCTCTGCCTCTCTCTTGACATCCCTCTTTTTCTTTAGCTATTTTAAATAGCAATTGGTGTAGTAGTAATGAAGTGCTGCACAAATTTCTATGCTAGCAATTGGGGAGATCTAAAGGAGATTCAACTGAAGGTTCGAGAAGGAGTTTGCGATTTAAGGTGGAGATGATTTTATACTTTTACTTTATTATTTTGATTTAAATAAGGCTTACATGTATTTGATGGTTTGAGCATGCATTATTAATTATCATTCATGCCATGTAGAATATGCATGCTTAGACTTACATTAATAAACATGTATGCTAGATAATGATTTGATCCATGTTATGTTGTTACCATGCTCACATGTTTAATTTCTATTTAAGTTTAGTTTATTTATATGAATGTCATGCTTTTATACTTAATCAAAGATTAATTAAGATTCTAATCACATACTGGCGCAAGAAAGGATTTCTTTGTGTGTGTTCTAACCATGCGGAACCTTTGACTTAGAACTAGGTCTCAGGATTGACTCTATGGTGAATTGGGTTTTTAGGAGTTATCCCACTTCATAGAGAAGGGTTTGAGTTTCAAGGAATGATCTCTCTCCTAGTTTGGAACATAGAAGTTAATCCCTTTTGGTTTTAATTACAACTGAAAATAATGAACTATTTAAATCACATAGTATTTGAAAGTGCTTGACATGTTTATCTTATTTGTTAAAAAAATGATGTAAATATTTGGAATGATTCATTAGGCTTCAAGCTCACCCCTTCTTTCTAAATTTTTAAGAAATTGATATATCAAGGCCTTATGGAAGACTCTTAGATTAATTTTTCGAGATTTTATTAAATTGTAGCGCATATTGATCCAATTTATTCTATTCAAGTTTTGAAGTTTTTTTTTTCGCTATAATAGACACAAAAACTATGTACCTTTAAATTTTGGAAATGATTAATGATTAATGAAATTATGTTATTTTAATGTTTCTAAATGTTTATTTTTTTGAGTTACTAATTATTCAGAAAGTCCCAAGGATTTGGGAAGAGAAAAAGGAAAGAAGAATAACGTAACACAAGGCCTGCTTCTCTGGGGGCCTAAAATAAAAATAAAAATATTGTTGGATGCTGTGGGTCGAGGGCACGAAAGGCAGGGTGTTACATTTGATAAATGTTCTCTCAAAAGCATCTAAAAGCTTCTAATTGTTTATTGGAACTTGTTGTTTCACATCAATTTTGCGCTTGGAAGTCAAGCTCAAGTGCAATTACGAATCTGATAATCAAAATGGATAACAAAGAATCAAGTAAATATGATATGGTCCATATAATAATAATAATAATATTTTTGTAATTGTACAAATGAACTCGTATTAATACATAATAAACAACTAGCTAGCTAGGGTTCATATCATATTACAGTTTTCCTGTATTTCGTCATGCAAAATAGAGATATATAACATACACAATAGAGACCAGAGAGAGAGAGAGAGAGAGAGAGAGTTCAAGAACGAAAGAAAAAAAATTCAATTTAATTATATTTGTCTTGTTTATTGTTGTTACGAATGTGAACTATGTCAATGCTTTATTTTTCTCCTTGTCCATTATGTTCAAGTGGGACAGATTTTGAAGTTGAAGAGAAGAAGCCAAGGACTAGGCACTGATAAATTGAATTGACTGATTATTATAATTGAACATCTTGGTTTTTAATTTCTTTTTTATTCATATGTTAGACTTTGTACATAATTCTTATTCTTCACTAATGAACTATCATTGTCATTTTATTTTATTTTATTATATTTTGATACTTGACTTAATTTATTAAATGTGAATTGATTAATTCTGCAACTCCATCTCTTTTTAATCCTAATGTTGTTGACACTATCATAAACTTTGAATTATTGGATGCACATTTTGACTTTTGGGGTTTCTTTTAAAATCAAAACTTGTTTTATTGACCTATTTGCAAAAAGTACATAGAAGTTAAAATTTTAGTTGTTGTCTTGCTTTTTTTTGTTGGAAAAGATTTATCTAATTAAGTTAATTTTATTTTGATATGGGTATGGAAATCGAAACGAAGGAGAAGTGATGGAGAATATGGAAAAATTATATTTTTGAAAGTCTAATAGTTTCTTGTAATTTTTGAGAATTTTTTTTTTAAAGTTTATATTGTAAGTGTATGTAACATGTTTATATACATAATTTTTGTCATGACATATTACAAAATTTAATGATTTGATGCATATGAAATGTTTTTTTTTTTGAGTAGGTAAAAACTATTAAATTTTTTGTATTATTTAAATTAGGTACAGTTATAGTATGTTATTAAATATTCAACTATAAATTATTATAATTGCATTTATTTTTCCAGCAATATGACACATTTTAATACCCTAAATTCTCTGTACTTAATTAAATGAAATTTTATCATTTATTCAATGAAATTTGGGTGCAAAATGAAACTGGGCTCGTTTCGGGGCTAAATTTGGCAAGTTTGAAAACTTTTATTTAGTGCCCATTAGGGACCAAAAATAACTTAAAATGAAGTAAGGTGACATGAACCAACAAATGAGACAACATATCCAAAAATTAAAATAATTGGTTGAGGTTAAGGTTTTCATTTGCCAAACGCCCTATAGGGGGTCAAAATTAGAAAAAATTGTCATTTAGTGTAATTTGAGGGATCGAAATGACCTGAAATGAAACGAAATGACATGAACTTACAAAATGAATGACATACTCGAAAATCAGAATAATTTGCTAAGATTTAGATTTTCATTTGCCTAATGACCTCAGTGGGTCTTAAATAAGGAAAGTTTTTTTTTAAGAAAAATCAACTTGGGCCAAACCATACCTTAAAATGTGCATTAGGTTTATGTGATTCCAAAACTATAAGTTATAAATCATATTTTCATGTAAACAAGGAGATATTAATTTTTATTTAATTTTTGTGAACCCATGAAGTTATGACCACCCCTAACATGTGCAACTCACATGGGTGGAACACCATGATCATGTGCACCCTACCCTACCCTAAGCTCCATGGGACGAGTCCATTATTTGAAACCATGAAAAATGATCCCATGTGTCATGTAAATGATCAAGTATGCCCACACCTATAGAAACCATGAAGAATGATTCCATGTGTCAAGATAAATGATCATGCACACTAAGGTTCCATATACAATGTCTCATAAGAGTGTGTGTGGGCGCACATGTGACAAACCTAAGGTAAAATTTTAATGATAGTGGCTAATTTAAAGAGATATAGAAAGATTCCTTCACCTAAAAAAAAATTAGAAAATAGAAACTTGCCTCATGCTCACATGTGGAGCCAAAAAGGGAGAGAATCCAAGGAAAATAAGAAACATTCCAAAGCTTTGTTTTTGTGTGCTCATATTAGAAACTTATTT
>JAJIYU010009568.1:0-16909 GCA_030144865.1 Tinospora cordifolia | reverse complement strand
TTAATTTTTACTATATCTCTAATATATTTTATTTTTCATGTGCCAACCCACAATTTGCACCCAAAATCTTTGAAATTAATTTACAAAATTCTGGAGTATTACAAGTAGAAATTGTCCTACAAAGGCAAAGCGCTAGCCACAGTAGAACCAAGGGCAAAATCAGGCTCGACCGTATGATAAAGATGCAAAGACTAACTTCTTAGCTGTAGTGGAAGGTACTATCCTTCTTGTTTCATGTTACTGTAAAAGTATTGTTTGACTCTAGTGCTACTAGATCTTTTTTCTCTACAAGTTTGGTTGATAGATTATAGTAGATGACAAATGTTTTGCTTGTAACATTACAAGTAGCCACACCCATAGGAGCCATTGAAAACTCTATTAAATATTGTAAATGTGAACTTAGATTTGGAGATCAACCAATTTCGACCAATCTCTATGTACTTCATTTTCACAGTTATGATGTGATATTGGGCATGGACTACTTGACCTAGTACCAAGCTCATATCAACTGCAAAAACGGAGAGTTACAGTGACTTTACAATTTGGTGAGTTGGTAAAGATCTGTGGTGATGTCTAGAAGCTACCCAAAACCCCAATGGCAGCGATGTTATGCTGCATGAGCCAATGAGAATATTTTCAAAAGCTAATAGATGGGGATGGTTTTAGAGACTCATAGAAACCACTAGTTGTATGGTAAATTTAGGAAATATGAATTATGGATTAAGATGGTGAAATTTATTGGGTGGGATATCTGCTGATCCACAGAAAGTGGAAGTGGAAGTCGTTTATTAGGCTACCAATGTTCAAAGGGACATGCGTAGCCACCGAAAATGGTAATAGGAAACTTCATGAGTAGTTATCCATGCGAGGCAGTATACTGGATCACAAAATACATAACCTAAGGACAAATGACATCCCACTTTTCAAAGTCCATTGGATGCATCACAACGTCGAAGAAGCAACCTGGGACTTAGAAAGTGAATATGTGAACCAAATACCCCAATCTTTTCAACAGAAGCACCTAATCGGCATTGCTGTAGATAACTAACGATTTAGGTAAGCTATTTCAAATTTCGAGAAAGAAATTTGAGGTAATGAATAATTTATAACCTTTGGATGAATAAAATGAAAGGTTATGATGGATTACTAAAAGATCCTAAGAAAATCTTGACAACTAATGAAAAATAGTCACATGGGTAATCAAATGTACCCATGATAGAATTATTTTAGCACATGAAAAAAAGAAGGGTTGCGGTTTGGATAAGAGTAGAGATGTTCGTAGGTTGGGTTGGGTCGAGTTTAGGGTAAACCCGCAACCTAACCCAAACAGTTTAGGTTTAGTTTGGGTTGGGTCAGTTTATCGGGTTGGCTCTAATTCAACATTTTTTAATTATATTTTAATGTTTTCGTTACAAAAGAACTATTAAATTAAAATTTTTCTGTATATTTATTTTTAATATATTTTTTAGTTAACTCATTATACGTACAAAAATAATATCATTTTTGAAATCTTCTTATTACTTTGATTTATATAAATTTAATATTAATAAAATTTAATGATGTCATCTTTCAAATTAAAATTCTTCTAGTATGAAATAGATGAATTTGTAGAAAGAAAAAATAATTATTATTAGGTTTTGAAAATAATATATGGTATTTATATAGAAAGAAGATTTGATATAACATAAATAATCATATCAATTTAAATAGTTACTTATAAGTTTATCATTTATATATAATAAAAATATTTCAAAAGCTTATTTCATTTATTTTTAAAAGCATTTATAATTAAAACCCAACCCAACCCAAACCCTTTTGGGTTAAGCATTTTAAAACCCAACCCAACCCAAAAGGTTCGGGTTGGGCGGGTTGGTCGGGTTGATGAACACCCCTAGATAAGAGAAGCAAATGAACCTGATCTTAGTTTTTACATTAGAATGTCTGTCTTATCACATCACTTGTAATCATTATCCTAATAAACTACCCATCCCCTAGTGTAACATATGAGTTGAAGAGGAGTTTGAGTTAAATACAAATTTAAAAAAACAAAAGATAAATATGACACCATCAAATCTACAAACAAATAAATAGGATAAGTATTTTTCTTATGCCCCATCCCATCTTCTCACTCTTATTAGTCGACTTTCTCTTCTTTTATTCTCTTTTATCATTTTTCTTTTCTTCTCTCTTCTACAAAGAGGTCATATTTTCTTTCCCAAGCTTCTTATTTCTTCTATTTTTTTGACAAGTCTTCTAAATATTGCACACACCACATTGTCACTTGCATCACACATAATCTCAAATTGTTCCTTCCAATCCAAGCAACAATGATTGGAGCAGCCATCAATGTTTTCTTTAGTTGTTGGAATGCAACTTGACATGCATCATCAAACAAAAATGGCATATCTATATGTAGCAAGTTAGATAAGCGCGTTGCAATTTTTGAAAATTCCTTGATGATTCACTAATAAAACCCTGCATGCCAAAACAAACTTTGCACTCCCTTTACATTAATGGGCAACATGAGGTTTTCAATTGCATCGATCTTCACTCAATCTACCTCTAAGCCATTTTCTAAAACCTTATGCCTAAATAAAATATCTTCTCGAATCATGAAGTAAAAATTTCCCAACTTAGTACCAAGTTTTTTCTCTTGGCACCTTTGCAGCATTTGAGTAAGCTTTCCAATATTGGTCAAATGAAGGTCCAAAAACTAAGAAATCATCCTTAAGAACCTCCATAATTTCTTCAATCATATCAGCAAAAATAGGCATCGTACACTAATGAAATGTGGTTGGTGCATGACATAAACCAAATGACATGCGCCTAAATGCAAAATTCTTATAAGGGCAAGTTAGCAAAAATAGCCATCATACATTGATGAAATGTGGTTGGTGCGTGACATAAACCAAATGACATGCGCCTAAATGCAAAAGTCCTATAAGGGCAAGTGAAAGTGTTTTTCTCTTGATCTTTGTGAGCTACAAGAATTTTATGATACCCAATATATCCAATATATCCATCAACGAAGTAGTAATACTCAAAAACCTGCAAACCTACCCAACATCTGATCAATAATGGTAAAGGAAGTGATCATTTCTAGTCGCTTTATTTAGCTTGCGGTAATCAATACATAGTTTCAACCCAATGGTATTTTGTGATGCTATGGACTATTTTTTTCTCATTTGTAACCATTATAATTCCTCCCTTCTTTTGCACCATATGAATTGGACTCACCCATGATGAATCTAAAATTGCATAAATAGTGCCTGCATTGTGTGACGACCCATGTTTTGATACACAAAAATTTTCGGGTCTGATATATGTATTTTCAAAAATTTTAAATGGAAATACATGAATTCATCTCAATTTTTCTCAATTTTAATTTATTTATTGGGAAAAATTAGAATAATGGAAAAAAATACAATTTTTAGGAGAAAAATATATGAAATTATAAAAAAATGTGATTTCTTGGAAGAAATGATTTTTGGGATTGATTATTGAATTTTCAGAATAATTATGAGATTTTTATAGTAATTAATGTTTGGGAGAAAAATGTGATTTTTGGTGGATTATTCAATTTTTGGAGAAAATAATTGTAAAAATGATGAAATGATGTATAATTGAAACATTTTGATGAAAATGATTTAATCAGTAATTTGGATAATTTTAGAAAAAAATGGCAAAATTCATATATATATATATATATCTGTGTGTGTGTGTGTGTGTGTGTGTGTGTTTATATAGGAAAGAGATACAAAAAAAAAAAAAGAAAAAAGAAGGAAAAGAAAGGGTGACCTGGGTAGACCTAGGCTCAAGGTCTGGGTTGGCCGAGGCTCTTGCGGGATGAAAGCCCAGACCGCATGGACTTCCAGCCCATGCGAGATTCAAGTCGAACAAACTACCAGGCGCCTAGCGCCCGGGCTTGGCGCGCAAGCCAACCCACATGCCCCAAATAGTCCTCCCCCCTTTCTTTTGTTTTGTGGGATTTTACTTGATTTTTTGACGAATTTTGGCCATTTTCTAGGAAATTTTTTAGCAATTTCAGCAAGAAACCATGGCTGCTCATGGTTGTTGAATCGCTGGTTTGGGTAATCGTATCCCACCTCTTGAGCAAACCAGTTAGTAGTGCGCCAATTGGTGGTAAAGCTCAAGGGCCACGTGTATGGCCATGTGGCACCTTATTTTGCCATGCAAGCACCCCCTCTATGCAACAAAACCACACTTGACCAAGAGTTTCTGGATTTCCAACTCCTTCCTCATATCTTTTCATAGCCTATAACTTCTTCATTTCTCATCTGTTTTCCTTAGAATTTGGCTCATTTCGAAGCTCTCAATACCCTCTTCAACCCTATGCCAACTCTTGTCCAAAACACACTGCCTTAGGAGACGAAAAAGATCATCAAAGGGGGCTGCACAACACACTTGCAAACTGAAACGTTGTACAAAACAATGTGATTCAATTTTTGAGAGAGTGATTTCTCAACCATCCAAGACCCGTTCTTGAGGTAAAACCCTTCTTTTTTTTCTTATTATGTATACTTCCATGTCCAAGTGGTGGAAATTAAATACTGGAACATTAAATCTATTTTATAAGGCTATGAAACTGACTGTCTAATCAACTGTTTTGACAGTTTCTACAAAATATAAACTTTGAGACTAGATTGGAGGCAGTATTAGGGGTACCTAAAGGTGTCTGTTTGGACTATGATCAAAGGCATTTCAAACCTCATACTTGGAACTTAATAGGGTAAAAACCTTGGACCAAAAGCTTCTGTGATTTAGATTTTATATTCCTACAAACATGTCTTCTTAGTTAGGTATTATGGACTAAGGAAAAAAATTCTGGAACACCCCTCATGCATGCTATGTTTTGGAGTTGTGTTTGAGAGCAAATATGACCATGGTTGTTTGTTGTTTTGAGTAAGACTTAATTAATCAAGATTTAAGCATCTAAACCCTTGCAAAAACAGCAAGAAACAACCTCGGATTGGTGTTGGAACTGAATTAGATAGGTACTTGAAAACCATAGGGGATTTGAATCATTGAACAATCTACTATATGGACAGAAATGTGGGGGACTAGTTGACTAAACAACTAAAGGCAATTTCTGCTAAGATTTGGTGGAAAGGTCACTAGACATGTCAATAGTATTTGTGATAAATTTTAGGCCACTCTAAAATTGAAAAATAGGTCAACTAATTCACTAAGTGACTGCCTATCACAGGGAATACGGGATTTCACAATCTCAATTAATGCACTTAGAAACCTTAGTAAATGATGTCGTAAACTCATGAAATAAACTTTTGATGAAATTTTAGGCAGTCTAGATGAAATTTGGAAAATTTTGCATAAATTTGACTTATGTATTGATCTCAAGAAAATCGGCAAGCTTGCTGCACAAGAGAGCAAAAAGCTTAAAATTAGGCAAAGTGTTGGAATTTGGGGATTTTGACCCAAATGATCCAGTTTTGACTCAATTGATCTATTTTGACCCAATTTGGGAACAAATTAACCAAGAGTGACTAGGTTGACCATGTTGAGGAGAGTTGACAAAATTTTACCAAGTTTAACCAATTGACCGACATGATTTGTGTCGCTCAGAAATAAGTAGGGACAATGAGATTAGAGATTAGGCCACTGTATGGATAGAATTGAGATTGAGTTTAATTGATGCAGTATGAGATTGGGTCGGTTGTCGATGGGACATCGGGGTACAAGACCCAAGGTGAGTAGTTTGATTCAAGTATTTTTTGTGACTTGTATTCTATGCATAAAACTTGTGTGAAATGATATGGTTTAAATTGTTTCACGAGATTTAGATACATCTAATTAGTTTTGAGATGTGTAGAGGTACACTGGTAGTGAGACCATAGGCTCAAGGGTTGAGCGTTGGGGTCAGGGTACTTGATGTGATTGAGATTAGACTCGAAGTCCGAACGCCAGGGGCTAGGGCATATGATTAGTGTGCCTAGCCACCGAACCCGCTCGTGTCACGACACTCGAGAGTCGAACATCAAGGTAATGTATTCGATGAGTACGCCTAGCTCATGACCCGCTTGAGTGGCCAGTACACTTGACTCAAGACTTGCTCGAGCAGTGACCATAGGTTGGGTTTGTTGAGTTAACCCTAGCCTGGATACATTTTTAACTGGTATGGATTTGAAGTGTTTTTGTAATGGTTACATCATTTATAACTGTTTTGTATTATGCTGTGCAATCAGATTTTACATTATTTCTATTGCTAATGCATACATGCACTGTTTTGGAGTATTGGTTATGGTTGACATGCTGGACTTTTTACTCACTACTCTATCACTATTTTAGGTTCTTTAGTGGCTGATAAAGGGAAAGGCGTGGTGATAACCTAACTCCCTGACGACTCCTGTCCCTTTTCTTTTTGGTCATAATTTAGAGGTTGGTCATTCCTTGTACATGTGTAAATGGTCAGTTTTGTATTTTGGACAAGACAGATATTTAATGAAATGTTTTCTCTTTCGTATGTTGCTTACTTTCGCTTTTGACTGTTCCATTTATTCGGATATCGTCTATTGTATGAGATTGGAAAAAGGTCTTAACAGTGGTTGGGTGAACTCGACGTAATGAGTGAGTTCGTCAGACCACTGTACTGGTCAGACCGCCTTTGGCTTAGAGAAGAAGTCTTGACACATTCGACCATTTCAGTACCTCCTTTTTTACCACTTGTTTCATTATTCGATTTAAATGCCTTTTGTGTTCCACTGTAGGTTTATAGGATTTTTCCATCAAAATCTTATGCATGCAAATTCTAGAGATAGTCCCCTTAATATCATCACTGGCCCATCCCAAGCTTGATTTATGCTTTCGAGGGACTCAAAGCAATTTATATCCTCTTATGATTCAGTCAAAATTGAAGAGATGATAACTCAATTGGTTTCTTCGTTAAAGAAATAAACATACTTCAAATGGTTTGGTAATTACTTTAGTTCAACCTGTGGAGTTGTTTCTTTTACCATCACACAACTATCAAGCTTCTCAATAGAAACTTGCTTATCATCAGCTCTTAAAGCTATTAATGTGTAGACATGTTCTTCATCTTCTTCATTGATTGCAACTCTAGTAGATAAAGATTGATCTATACATTATTCTAACGAATCTTCTAGAACAACTTTGTCTACGATCTCATAAGTACATCCATCAATAACATCAACTCATTGACATGAGGGATTGTCTAAAGTTAATTTCATCAACCGATATATATTGAAGACAACTTGGTCATCATTCATCCTTTGTGTACATCAATTAATGCATGCCAAGTGGGTAAGAAGGGTCTTCCTAAAATGAGAGGTATCTTATCTTCTTCCATATGTAAACCACAAAATCTACAAGACAAATGGTTCACTTTGAGCCAATACATCTTCAATTATATCCTTCGAGTAAGTGATTAAATGATCTTCCAACTGAAGTGTTCTAGTTGCAAGCTTAACATTTCTCATTCCACGCATCCTGAACATAGATAGGGGGATTAGATTAATGTTAGCTCCTAAATCACATAAAACTTTATTAAAATTAGAAGACGCAATTACACAAGCTATAGTAAAACACTTTAGATCTTTCAGCTTTTAGGGTAGCTTTTTCTGTGAAACAACACTACGTTTCGATGTTAATTTCACTTTCTCGAAATCTTCTAACTTACGCTCCTTGGACATCACCTTTTTCATGAATTTGGCACAGTTAGGCATTTGTTGAAGAGCTCTGGCAAATGAAATACGGATGTAAATCTTCTTAAAGTTTCCATGGACTTGGCAAATTGCTTATCTATTTTTTTGCTTTCGGAATCTTTGTGGAAAAGGAGCGAATTAGATATCAAAGGAGGGTTAACTATGCAAGCAATCCTACCTAGTACAAAATCACTATGTTTTGTTGACTGTTGTTTTTCTTTTACTACTTCATCAGTTTGTTGTATCTCATCATCTTCATAGCCCCTTAATTTATTCATTTTGTTGCATCAGTCAATGAGAGGCTCACTTGGTGATTTTATAATAGGGCCTTGCACTTATTTCCCACTTCTCATAGTGACCGCTTTACATATGTGTTACTAGGAAATGAACCCCTTGATTGATTTGTCATGGCATGAGCTAGTTGCCCCATTTGATTCTCTAACTTCCACGTTACTCACTCTAGACTTGTTCCTTTCACACCATTTCATCAACTCCTTATAAAGTTTTGTCTAAAAGTTAAGGAGTTCATCAACTTGTGTTCCATTGATGATTTCTTCTCAATATATGCACCTTGACTATTGAATCGCTATGTCCCATGTATCACATTTCCATTATTTGCATAAGAAAAATTTTCATGATTTATTATACATGGATGGTATTGATTTGGTACATAATTACCTTGTTTTTGCCCTCTGTAGTAAAAAAAAAACGGTTGGTTGCTTGTACCTATTCCATAGAACCACTATTATTTTGAGAACTCATATGTGCCTTAGCCACTACTGCAATTATATGGTCCTAAAATTAGTGCTTTAGAATTTACGGTGGATACTTTTTCATTCAACGTTAACATTTGATAGGCAAGAGATGCCATTTGGATGGTACTGAATGTAATCCACTTCATATAATTTAGCAATTTTTTTTCATTAAATTTCTATTCCTTGCATGCCATAACCATTGGCCGCCATATCTTCAATCAATAACGTAGCTTCATTTGTTGATTTGCCCATTATAGTTCCTACAACTACTGCATCAACCAATGCTCTAGTCTGTGATGTTAGGCCACTATAAAGAGATCAGAATTCAAAGCTAATCTTGGTACCCATGTTGAGGACACTTTCGTAAAAGCTCTTCAAATCTCTCCCATGTCTCATAGAAAGATTCTAACTCATTTTGTCTTAATTGACTGATCTAGGTTCTTAATTGAGCTATCTTTATAGGAGTAAAAATTTTTTTTGCAGGAATCTTTCTACTATATCTTTCCAATCAATGATACTTCTCAACATAGGTGATTACAAACATGATAGGGCCTTGCTCCTCAAAGAGAATGGGAACAATCTTAATCAAATTTATTCTTTTGTGTTACCATTAATTTTAATCGTGTCACCTATTAATTTCCATGAAGGTGTTCAAGTATATAGTTGGGTCTTTCAAAGGTAATCCTCCAAACTATTGTTGTTGAACCATTGTACTCAAAGTGAGTTTCAACTCAAAATTATTTGCATTGATTTACAACTAAGCAATCCTCGAATAATTATTGTTTAATCACCGATTTAAAGAAATCTCTCAACAGCTAGTTGTTGTTATCACCCATCTCTACTATATGTCCTAATGTTGATGATGTTTCCTTGCTTTCCTTTTTCAACTCGCCCAAAGTTTTCTCTATCTGAATCAAACGACACAAAATTAGTATGTTGATTTCATGGCCTTCAAAGTCCCATAACAGAAAGAGGGAATAAAAATTATAAATCAACAACAGATAATAAATAATTAATCCATTCTAGTTGTATATAGTATAAGATCAATTAATCCCTACCAATGACACCAAAAACTTGTTGGTAATCTACAAGTGTACCGTATCAATTTGTCATAAAATCATAGTGAGAACCAAGTATCCTTATAAAGGAACAGAATTCCTGCCTAAGCTACTGATCAAGTTAAATAATTAAATCAAATATTTAAAATATTTCTTACCAACTCTATTATATTAAATAAAACTAAAACTTATTTGACTTAAACCAATCCGCTAATTATCTAAGTCTATAGATTCCCTATATATTCCCAATTCATTGTAATTAAACAATCAACTTATCAAATTTCAGTTCTACATGTAGAAATCATGGAAATATGTATTTAGAACCCTTTTTCCAAGTCTACCCTAAATTTTTAAATCAGATTTTTATGAATTTCCCCTTCCCAGTGTAAATCAATGAAAATTCAAATTCATATATTTAACAACCACATTCAAATCCTGGGCAATTACAAGCTTTCCAACTTCCATAATTTCCCAGGTTCATAAATTTAATTATCAACTCAAAAACTCGTCTTTTGAGTGTGAAAATTAAGTCTTCAATCATTCAAACTATGACCAATAGTTTTAAAAGTATTAAAAACACGAATTCATGAATGAATTTTGGAATTGAACTTCAATAATAATAAACATCAATTAAATGATTCAAAATAGTATATCCACATTCCTAGAAATTTAATTTAACTACTCATGCTCTCTACACAAAAGATATAGAAATTAAAATCACAAACCAATGGAAATGTTGCAGAAATTCTCCGTAGTTTTATTTTTTGTTTGAAATCTTCCCAAAACAACTTTATTGTTTTGGTTGAATGAATCTCTTCTTGTTGGCTCTCTTTGTGTCCTCTAGTTCCCTTTTATATTCTTAGTGTCCGACCCTAATTTCACTGTCCTTATAACATAAAGGAAACCTTGAATTAATGTAACCTATATAACTAAACTAAATTTCTGTAGTTTAGTTACGTTAGAAGTATGTTCAAAATGAGGTGTGCTCGGAATTTGAATTTACGTTGAAGTGTGCTTCCAACTACATAACTAAAGTAAATTTATTAAGTAAATAATGTTGAAAAAATTATATTTTCAGTGAAACATACTAAAATACCAAAATATCATAAGCACATTTTATGGCTAGAAAACTGAAATCTTTCGTTCGTGATTTATTTTCTTTTTTAAATTTTTTTACAAATTTACACAATTTCATGTGATTCTCATGGATTTGTCCCCTTCGTGGGGACCAACCAATACAGCCGAGAGGTCAAAAAAGTCCTTCATTATTGGTTACATGTCTTGTTTTTTCCGTTGTCTTTTCCGTAAGAAGTATGACTTTGCACAAAAAAAATTAATAATAATAATAATTTTTTTATTAATTTTTTTTTCCCCAAAAGAGAAGATTACAATGAAGATTATTAATATTATTTGTTTTAGTTTTGAAATTGCAATAAAAATATTAAGAATATCTGCTTTTCCAAATTAGTATAAAGAAAGGCAACATTGCAGCTACCATATCATCGTTGCGTACGTGCAGGCTCTCTAGTAATGGCTTCCGCGACACCGTTCTCGGTTCAGTGGCTACAAGAGCGAAGCAACAGAACCAACTGGTTTCATCTCCTGTTGATACCATCACTGGTTATTTCATCTTTCTTCTTCATCTTCAGATCGCTATTTACTAATCGATCCAAGTCCAAGATCCTTCCACCATCTCCACCAACACTTCCAATCATAGGCAATCTTCACCAAGTGAGCAACCTCCCTCATCGATCCTTAGGAGAACTTTCCGAAAAATACGGTCCGATCATGCTCTTACACATGGGCCGTCGTCCAACAGTTGTGATCTCATCTGAGGAATTCGCGAGGGAAGTTCTCATGAAAAACGAGCCAGCGGTACTTAGCAGGCCAATAATGACTGGACCTACAATTACTGTAGGGGCCAGGGACATTGGTTTCGCCCCTTACGGTGAGTACTGGAGACAAGCGCGCAAAATTTGCGTGCTGGATTTGTTGAGCGTCAAGAGAGTTCAGTCCTTTCAGTCCATTAGGGAAGAAGAAATTTCTTTGTTGATGGAGAAGGTACACGATTCGTGCTCATCCAGAGGTCCAGTTAATTTAAGTGAATTGTTGCTATCTCTATCCACGAATATAACTTCAAGGTGTGCTTTTGGTAAGAAGTTTGAGGAAGAAGATGGGAAGAACAGGTTTGGCGAGTTGTCCAGAGAGGTTTCTGAGTTACTCGGAGGATTTTTTTTGGGAGACTTCTTTCCAATGTTGGGTTGGTTGGATGGTGTTATTGGACTAAAGAGAAAGCTTGCCGCAGTTGTGCGAGAGCTCAATGCCTTCGTAGATAAACTCATTGACGAACATAGCATAAAAAAAGAAGTCGCTGGTGCTCAAGAAAAATACGATGTATTCGTAGATATTCTACTTCATACTCGAAGTGATGCTGAAAATCTCGAATACAACTTCACCAAAAAGGATTTGAGAGCAATCATATTGGTCCTATTCTTTCGTTCCTTCAATGCGTTTCTATTGACAATACTTTGCCATTTATTTTATATAATTATAACATTCACAACTACCGGATGAGCAAGTATACATACATTGTCCATTGACCAATAGTTGTGAATGTTATGATTACATAAAATTAGAACTGCAATAATTTAACGTTTATAGATGATTGGGTTGCATTCAACAACTACAATAATTTTTTGTTCTAAATCTATATATATATACACACTGGATATCTATACTATAAGTTAAGGGTTATAATTTCTTTGGAAACATTATCAATTTATCCTCTGGACAAGCTTTCTTTAGAACCAACAACAGTTTTGAACCTTTTTTTCATTATCTATTCTTAAGCAAATTGGGATTTTTTTTTTGGTTAAACCTTTATTTATAAAAAAAAAACTGTCTTTACATCGAAGTAATTCTCATCATTTAATTCTAACGTTCTAAGATATCTCGAAGATATCCAATCAATATATATTATAGATTCTTTAATATTTTCTTAATTTTGAAAACTATTTTTGCGATGCATCTCACTTTTGCAGGATATGCTCGTTGGGGGAACAGAAACGACTACAACAGCTATTGAGTGGGCACTAGCAGAGCTAATAAAGAACCCAAAAGTAATGAAGAAAGCCCGAGAAGAGATAAGAAGAGTGGTTGGAAAGAAATCATTTGTGTCTGAAGAAGATATCAAACAAATGAATTATTTCAAGTGTGTAATAAAGGAAACACTACGACTTCACCCTCCAACTCCTACATTGCCTCCAAGAGTGACCACAACTAGTTTTCATACAAACGGGTATTTCATTCCTTCTAATGTAACAGTGCTTGTTAATGCATGGGCAATTCAAACAGATCCCAAAGTATGGGAAAAGCCAAAAGAGTTTATTCCTGAAAGATTCATGGGAAAAACAACAAATTTTACAGGACAAGATTTCAAATTCATTCCTTTTGGTTCCGGCCGTAGGATTTGCCCTGGATTATCATTTGCAGTGGCAACTTTAGAGACTACAGTTGCGAATTGCTTGTACTTCTTTGATTGGGAGTTACCAAATGGAGCTAGAGGCGAAGAAATTGACATGAGTGAGATGGGAAATTCCACCACACATAAGAAGATTCCTCTTCTTCTTGTATCAAAAGTATCTAAGGATGTTTAATGATCTTGTAATTTTGTTAGTTTAATAACGTGTTAAGCCATATACTACTTGTTTTCAATAATATTGTTATAATAAGGCTTTTATTATGTTAATGCTCACATACTTAGAGATGCATGTAATTCAGGCCATCATCATAAAAATATTTATAAAGTTTGTGCCTTGATTTTTATTCAATTATGCATGGCATTATGGTTCATAGAAATTCATAGTATTGTGCCACAATCATTTTCAAGCATGTTCCTCTTTGTATTGAAAAAACTCAAAAGATGTTTATGCTAGGATCAAAAGATGTTAAGACCTTAGATAGGTAAGTAGGCAAACAACAGATATAAGGGTAAGAACGCAAGCATAAGCAAGCATAACAACAACAAACATAGTGATCCAAATGTTGGATCACGTAAATTTAAGAAAGAAGGGGGCAGGGCCAGGGGGGCTGGTGGGTCTAAATTTCAAATGAAAGGGTTTTGCATATATGCCATTCAAGCTAGCCTACATTGCACATATTTCATATGTGCTAATCATGAAAAAGCTATCACTTCTATATATCAAATAAAATCAAGTTTTTCTATATTGCTACTTAGCAAAATGGTGTCTGTAGTACAACCTATCTTTCACACTTGAGATTTGTCAATCACTTTGCTATTTCTCTTTATCAACAATCTTTTAAACAACAACAATTTGGAATTCATTAAAACTAACATTATGTAAGTTTAAAAGGTGAATTGACAACCATAGCAATATTAGTCTTCTTTCATAAAATGCAATAAAATCAAATGATAGCAAAGCGATGCAAATAACGTTTTACTCAAGAAGAGAATATTCACCTGTACTTAATGAAGAAAAATAAGGTGAATATTGGTGAAAAGGATTTGAATGCCAGATCGCTAAATATTAAAATGGTTGAAGTCTCATATCTATTAGACATGCCAAATGGTTTGGAGGTTGAAAATAAAAAACTTCATAGAAGCGTTTTAATCCTCATAGTAGAGGCTACAAAGAGATATAAAGATCTAACCATAAGCCTATATGAATATGATTTACTACACTTACAAATATGCCATGTTAGTTAGAGTGCTAGGACTTAGAAAAATTTCTTGAGTTCTTTTAAAATACAACTGAGGAGTGGATGAAATATTGGGCATGATTCAGTGTTATATGTTACTGATTCAAAATATTCTTGATGAATGAATGTTATATGACTTACATGCTGGGAATAGACACAAGAAACGACCCATGGATTTGTGGTTTATTGGGGGAATGAACACTAGAAAGATGATGAAAATTATGACATGTAATTGGATAGAAACGTAAGAGGCTAGTCGAGTAACCAGAAGTGGGTAGATTGAGCTAAAATTTAGTGGAGAGGTCTCTAGATATGTTAGAACAATGTGTACAAAATTTCAACCATATCTGAATTCGTTAGGAGGGTCGATTGAGGCACCATTTAGCTGTTTGTCACAGGGTATACGTGATTTCCATAGTCTCTGCTAATACACCTAGAAAACTTAGTAAATGGTGTCCAAAAATCATTAAATAACATTTTGGTGAAAGTTTAGGTAGTCTAGATGAAATCTGAAAGGTTTCACATAAACCCCACTTATGGATTGATCGCAGAAACATTGACACGTTCATTGCGCAATAGAGCAAAGAACTCAAAAAGTTTGGCTAAGTGTTGTAAATTGGGGATTTTGACCCAATTGACCTATTTTGACCCAATCTGCACACAAATTGACCAAGAGTGACTAGGTTGACCACATTGAATAGAGTTGACCAAGTTTGACCGATTGACTGAACATTGATCGAGATGATTGGGTCAATCGAAATTGAGTAGGGATAGTGGGATTAGAGATTAGGCCACAATATTCATAGAACTAAGATTGAGTTTAATTGACGCAGATTCAAGTGAGCACTACGAGACTGGGTTGGTTGTCTATGGGACATCGGTGCACAAGACCTGAGGTAAGTAGTTTGATTCAAGTGTTCTGTGTAACTCGTATTCCTTACATAAAACTCATGTGACATGACATGATTTAAATGGTTTTACAAGATTTAGATACATCTCATTGGTTTTGAGATATGTAGATGTACACTAGTAGTAAGATCATAGGCTAAGGGGTTGAGCGTCGGGGTTAATGTACTTGATGTAATTGAGATTAAACTCGAGGTTTGTGCGCTAATGTGATCACCCTAGGTCTTATAATGTATACACGTCAACATGAATTTTTAAAAATTCAAAATAAATATAAAAATGAGTGAAAACTTGTTTTTAATTATCATCATATGATATTTGATCAAGATAAAATTTATTAGAACATTCGGATAGCTAGAAACGTGCGCGAAACATATTTAAAAAATGTGGTACACTGTTGCCGACCGTGGTCCGTGATGTGAAAAACCCAAAAAACGTGTATAAAACACTATGGACCGCGGTCCGTGACAGGCTGACCGCGGTCCATGATGAAAAGTTGTCCAGAAATGTGTTCAAAACACTATGGACCACGGTCCTCATAGGCTGACCGCGGTCCACAGTGGAGAAAATGTGTGGAACGTGTACACAACACTATGGACCGCGGTCCTCATAGGCTGACCACGGTCCACAGAGGAAAAAATGGCATGAATGAGTGTTTTGTCACATGGGTGACCGCGGTCCATAAAGTGAAGACCGCGGTCCATGAAGATAAACATTGTCCAATGACCGAGGTCCAAAAAGTATGACCGCGGTCCGTGTTCAGGCTGTATATGCATTTTAGGCGCAGATTCGATCATTTCTCACTGAAACGACTTTGGAATTGGAGAGGAGCAACGGGAGAGCTTCTTTAAGGTGAGTTCTTCTGGTTTTCTTTAAGTTTTCTTTAAGTTTTGAGCTCCTCTAGTGAATCAAAGTGATTAAGATGCATTCATTAGCTTGTTGCTGTAAGTTAGTGGTTAGTGGCTGGAAACCAAGTCAAACGGGATGAACTGTTGTTTATTCCCTTATATGTGTATTTGGACACTAGTATGATGGTTTTGGGATGATTATTTGATTGTTAAAATGAAAGAGGTGATGTCATTGAAAGTGAAATCCCACTATTGGGTGAGAAATGGTGTGTAGACTGTGGTCTACACCGTACTAAGCACAGTCAATCAACTTGAACATAGTTTTGGAGTGTTTTGGGTACACCCTAGAGCACTAATTGATAATGGACCTTTAGGAATGTGTTAGATGTGTATTAACCCCCAGAGTAATGTATCATTATCATCTAATGATGTAGATTGACGATATTGGATTACTAAGCGAGGGGTGATAATCCAGGAGCGTTTCGGCGTGCACAGGTGGGGTTGATTATCTCTTCCTCACTCTTTTAGTATTATGCGAACGTAGGATGCGGAATGTGATCTATGTTTAAATTCATGTACATAGTATCATGCTAGGAATGTATGCCTTGGGTGGATTGATTAACATGATATCCAAATGTCCGGTTACTTGCTTTCTAGTACCAGGATACTATGATTAGCTTGATGTCTATTTGCTTTATTTAGCATTTGAAATAAGCATGTCTGTATGCTGTGTGGAATGAAAGCCATGATTGTGAAACTAAAGAACATTAAAGGTTTATTAAGAACTCCACGTACCGGGACGATGGACGGGCACTGGTGGTACATCGCGTTGAGGTTCTCCGGATGTCCCACGACGTCATCGTGGGTATCCCCAACTAGGCCAAACTGCGAGCGGCCGTATGAGACCCTCGAATTTGGAAAGT
>JAJIYU010009567.1:0-16873 GCA_030144865.1 Tinospora cordifolia | reverse complement strand
CGATCATTTGATATAAATTGTATTCAACAAAAATTATAATCATCATGGTCTTCATAAAAATTTTAATTATGGCCATTTGCATATTATTTTTTTTTAATTGAACCTTAGCCTTTTTTTTTCTAATTAAAAAAATTATTTGCACCTTGAACGCTTCCTATCATATGGCAAATCAACTAACTTTTTGGTATTATTGTGTAGAATTGGTCCAATTTCACTATTAATTGCTTCTTTCTAAAAAAAAAAAAAATAGCTTCAAATTTTGTCATAACCGCTTTAAAAGTTTTAAGCTTACTTTCTAACATATATGTAATAAAAATAAGGACCAAAAGACTTTGCAACTTTATCATTTTATTATGTTTAGCTTCATCTTTTCAATTTTTATATAAAGAACAATTGCCAATAGTTGCAGTGTCATAAGTTACTTTATTTGATCTTGATCCTGATTGCGATACATTAATATTTGGAAATATTTGCTCAAAAATGGATGCATTTTTAGGTTTTATGATTGGATTTACACGTTTTTCAAGAATACTTATTTAAATACAAGAAATTTGTATGTTCTACTATTATTAGCAGACCAAATGAATATGCAATAATAGTTTTAAGTTTTATCTTAACTTTTCTAAGTGTAAGTATTATTACCTTAGCAAAATACCCCAATAATTCTCAATATTTGTAGAAAGTTTTCTTTCATTTCCATAATTCATAAGGAGTACCATCTTTATTCTTTTCAGGGTATTTTATTAATAATGTGGTTGGTAATAAAAAGTGTTTTCCTCACAAATCTTTAGGTAACCCAGAACTTATCAACATGACATTCGTCATTTCTTTTAAAGTTTGATTCTTACTTTTAGCAAAACCATTTTGATTGAAGGAAATAAGGAGCAATTGTTTGATAAATAATTCAATCTTCTTAATAGCATGAACCAACATTACATATTCTCCACCTATATTACTTTTGATTGCCTTTATCTTTTGTACCAAGTTCACATTCAACTTCATTCTTTGTAGTGTTTAAACAGTTTTGAGACCTAATCCTTGCTATTAAGCAAATATACATAATAGTATCTTATAAAATCGTCAAGAAAATAAGTAAAATATTTTTTCACCTCCAGTTTATATAAATTTTGAGTCACGTATATAGATCTCAACTGAAAGAAATGATGTTTTAGCTCAATTAACTTCAACGCACTCCACACTTATAATAAACAAGGTGAATAGATCATCAGGAAACAATTCTAAGTTCATTTATATTCTTAATGAATTAAAACTAAGGTGACTTAATTTAGTGTTTCATACACAAAATGTTCCAATAAATAAACAGAAGATAAATCATTATTATTATCAAAGTCACAAATTATAGGCATCACACTCATCTTGAGCCACCATCTTTTCAAGTACTTCTTTATAATAAAGACACCATTTTTAAAAAGTTAAAATATATTGCACTCAAAAACCATTCCAAAGCCACTTTTACTCCTTAGCGAGCTAGAAATAAGGTTATTCCACCAAATGTTACGTACATGTGCCACATAAATCAAGGTGAGTTTCTTCTCTGAAGTTATCTTGAAGACTACCTGCCAAGTCTCGTGATAACTAAAGTAGATGAATATCTCCTGATCAAAGTATATCTTCTTATTGGTATATAAGAAGAAAACATGATCAAATCAAAACAAACATGTCGGATGTAACTTGTAGCAATCCACCGCTCTTTGAGTTCATCCGCCATGTTGGTTTCCAAAATCTTGTACTATCTTCAATTTGCTTCTCTTTAGTAAGCTGACTTGATCTTTCTTCAACTTCCCCTTTCACTTTTTTTTGGCTTTATGCCCTTTTTTTAACAAATATAGTGCATCCTGTGAACTTATGTGCTTTGCCTTTTGTTTGGGTAAGTCCATAACTACTATGCTTGTGATTCCTGTTCTTAGTACTTTCCCTTAAATTAGGTGACCTTTTCAGGCTCAAACTCACCTTTGATCTTCTTGTAGTTCTTATTATTGTATTCTTTAACACGCAGTCAAATAATCACCTCAATCTATAGTGGTGTCCACTAAAATTCAATCTTAAGGAGGTAGAGTTAATTTACCAATGTGGGTCAAACTGTAATCCCACATCTTTAGGATAATAAGTATTATATATGTCCAATATGTCCTAAAGTCATCAAATTACCCTCGTGTGTGTGTGTGCATGCATGGCGCATGTGGTGTGTGAGGTGACTTCATTGACAGTGTTTTAGTAGTTTAATATTCTAGCTACGCTTACCAGCCAAAACTTGAATTTTCTGCTTTAATTTCCCATGTGAAAGAAAACAAGAAGTCTCCAAAATCACCACTTTACACGTATGGAATAGGTTACTTGGCACTCAACTTCTCATTCACATATTAATCAGTGTAGGAAAATAATTACATAATCTTAATATCTACATATCAAAGATTAAAAATCAATTTGATCCTACCCATTAATATTTGTGGAACCCATATTGTCAATAAAATATGTTTATTAATATTTCATTAATTTTTCAAAACTTATTGTTTTTAATATTATTATTATTATTACTGGTATTTATTTTGTTATTATTATTGTTATTGTTAATTAATTCAAGCCTAATAATAAACAACACGTGATGTAAATTATTAAACTATTTAACATTGGCCTTTAACTTACAAAAATAGACTTTGTTTAATTTAAGAGACTACAGAAAATTGAAAGTAAAATAATTGATTACTGTCAACGACCTCGTGTTACTATATATATATATATATATATATATATATATATGAAATATTATAATATCTTATATCATATAAATAATATATTATAATATACTATATAATATTTACTTTACATCTCATATTTCCATTTTCTTTTATATATTTAAGAATTGTAAATAATTTATCTATTGTAAATAATTCATTCCATCAATATCATATTCAATTCTTTTATCAACAAGCAACTGCTAAATCTGTGCCCTCCCTCCCTTAGAACCAAAGCTTCTGCTACCTTTGCAGAAAAATAGCATTTCTTGGCCAATACTACCTAACACAAGAATGTCTTTCTCGTGTCTCATGATAATTACTATTCCTGTTTAATTAGCGCCCAGCTTTTCAATCTCGCATATCATTATTCGAGCGCTGCACTACTTCTTTGGATCTCTCTCGTGAAATCAAGTGTTGAACATTTTTGCAGCTTTCATTTACTCCATACATGCTTAGCATGAATTGCATCTCCCAAGAGCATGACTAGCGGATTCTTCCTTCTCTCTCCACAGCGGAGAGCATGGTGGAGATGAAACAATTCCTTCCTAAACAATACTTTTGATAAACATGGCAACATATCGTTCGTTACCCCGCCCAACCAATGAAAGATGTTAGGTCCATGTTCCAGGTTGATTTCCAATACCTGTCGGAGCCAGCGGAAGATGACAGGAGTTCCAATGTCTTCGGATCACCTTTCAACCCAGAAGCCACTCCTTATAGTGTACAATGCCTTATCGCTTCATCCTAAACGTCTCTTTCACTGTGCCAAGTGGTTTGGGAGCAAAATCTTGAACCTTCCACTTTCTTTTGAAAGAGATAAACTCGTTAGCTATAATTTATCCTTTAGCACTAGATTTTAGAGTAAGGGCAACGTTACATAAACCTTATTTTCAGCATTAAATGCAACAATATACACTTAATACAATCATGTCCACATTACATTTTTTATTAGTGGTGTAATTGTACGTTTTATCATCATATAATATTAAGTGCTCAAAATGAAATGTATATGACATTTCTATGAATTTTATGAACCAAACTTGGGTTTAGCATTCCAAAACTGGTTTAGACTTTTATGCTCTTCGCTAAATGGCGCAGTACCAAATTGCTCGTAAGTACATAGATGCGGAAAGATGAATAAATGAATCTTAATGCATCACATATATAGTAAATAAACCAAAAAAATTGGGGAAAATTTTCAGATAAACATAAGTATAAAATGATTTCTCGGGCATTCGAAACTATGAAAAATTCCGGAATGGGATTGTTGCTTCAATCTTAATGCATTGATTTAATTAATAATTCTTCGTGAAAGAAAATCCAAAAAAAAAAAGGAAGCAAAACATATATATATATGTATATATATATATAGAGAGAGAGAGAGAGGGAGAGAGAGAGAGAGAGAGAGACAGAGCCAGTGCTTAACATGACATGAAGAAAGCCAATCAACGTAAGCGCAATGGCGAGAAACGTTATCATCAAAGGTAATACAAAACAAACGCACCCACGCTCAGGCACAGAGAGAGAGAGAGAGTAACAACAGAAGAGACCGACTCTCCAATAGTTGACAGGTTAATACAAACAATTCTAGGCGGAGGGCGTTAAAACCACACGCCAGTGTTATAAAATGGACCGGACCCTGGCTTACTCGTCGCCATCCATCATCAAATCAAGCAAACATAATAGGTATTGTAAACAAGGAAAAACACCAATCTAATTATCCTACAAATTAACGCCAAAACAATTAACAACCCATAACAAAAAAAATTTTAAAAAAAAAAAAATCTAAAAGCTATTGAGCTAACAACAGGTCCTGAAATGCTTCTTTTCATCTATTTTTTTCTTGATTTTTTCCCTTTGCTTCTACTGCTACCTCCTGACCTTAATGCACAAGACATCAGAGAGCTATTAAAGTCTGGACTCGAAAAATATGATGCCAAAATGACCAACTCTTCACACTCTTACAAGAAGATTCGCCCATGACAAATCAAGTTGTGAAGAAAGTCCATAACTTCTTCCCTATAGAAGCCTCCCCAGGATGCTCCATATCATCCTCATCATCGTCTTCCGACTCATCCTCCCCTTCTTCACCAACTCCACTCCCATATCCATCTTCATTGCCATCCTCTCTACTCCTTCCGGGTGTTTCATCACTTAATTCCATGTTTTCCACCAATTTGGTTTCGCCCACATTGTGTCCATCATTTTCAGCTGCTGTTTCATTCTGCTAAGCATAAAACACCATAGCCAAATAAGTCTGCTAAACTAACCAAGTGTCTTATTAGCTAAAGAACAATCTTACAGGAGTTGGGTGATTGGTACTTACCCAGACTCTCTCAGATGAAATCTCTTGAACTTCAACCACAGTTTTCAAAGTTGTCACCTCTAGCAGACTTGTGTTTTCACCATTGTCACTTAAAACCCCATGAGCAGCACTACCAGATTCCGGTTTCTCATTTTTTCCCCCTTTAGCATTATTTGCTTCAATTTCTTTCCCTTTTCCCTTTACCATGTTCGTTGGACCACGTGTAGCAGCTCCTCTGCTTCCCCTGATTGCCATTAAGATCCCATTTTAAGAGAACAAATATGGTAATAACAATAAGAGAAGTACAGATTTAGACCAAAAAAAAAGAAGAAAAAAAGAAAAAGAAAAAAGAGACTCTTAATAGTGTGCTAAATGAATCATTCTTACCACATATCAAAATTTATGACAAACCTATAAACATGCAATTTAGAGAAGCATTGATCTTTCGCTGCATAAATGGTAATATGCAATTTAGAGAAGCAGAGAGATTACGTTTTGTGCCTAAGATTGTATCGTTTTTCTCCAGGAGTTGGTGATCCAGGGGCAATTGTTTGTTGTCTCTTCCTGCGGCCTCCAGCTGTGACACTATCTGAACGAGCATCATTGTCATCATCTTGCCCACTTGCAGTGCTCCTCGAAGGATGTACATAACTTCGCTTCCTCCCATTAGCTGTAGTTCCTCTATCTGCAAGACTAGATTCTCCTTGGTTATCTTCATTTATATGGGCAGATTGTTCAGTATTCCCATTTTCCTGCCTATCCACTTGCTCTTGACTTTCCCCAAGGATAGCCTTCGCGTCTTCAACAACTGCCTTCACAGATCGAGTTCTCCGAACTCCAGAATAACGCCTCCTACGACCTCTACCTAGACTCTTCAGCTCTGAATGCTGGGATTCTTCTGGAGCTTCTTCTGGTGCCTTGCTATCCATGAAGCTATGCCCATCAAGAGATTGCGTCAGTTCACCCTCAACCTCTCTGACACTGGTATCTGACTGAATTCTATAGCCATCAATAAAATCACTCTGTGTTCCATGTGAATGTACTCCCAAATTCTCACCACCAACATCTAATCTTTGAGAAGGTTCATTAACTTGGCTGGTGGTGGGTATAGATGGCTGCACCAAATCCTGCTCTGCAATATCCTTGGTCTTCTTAAGTGGAGACAGGTTGATGATCTTTGAAGTGCATTTGCGAAGCCACGACATCCGTCCACCTGATGCAGGAGAAGCTGAACCTGTTTCCAAAGGTGATAAATCAGAAAAAGGTTTCTCTGAAGGAGCTTTATTAGCCTGGGTACTTGACCGAAGGACCTGAGAATCCTCCATTTCCTGCAACAGTTGGAGATCAGAAAGAATGAAGTCACCAATGACTGCTCCACAACTCCTGCAGCTCTTGTTCTTCTCTACAAATTGTTTGAGCTGTTCCCTTTGATTCTTTAGCTTCTCAATCAGATTATCAAGTTTGTCAATATCATTCAGCAAATCACGCTGCTGTGCTTCTAGATGTTGTTTATCTGCATCTGTTTTCTGCTTTTCCTTTTCAACTCTCTGTCTTTCCAGCTTCGCGTCCTCCATTTCCCTCGCAGCTACTTCCCTCAAGTAGTTTATATCTTTCAGATCTCGCTTCTTCTGCTCTAAAAACTCTCTTTCTCTTTCCTCTTGCAATTTCTCAATTTCTTCCTTCTTATGTTGTATTTCACCCTCAAGTCTCCTTTTACGCTGTTCAAAGTCATTTACCATATTTTCATGTTCAATACGTGCTTTCTCATCTATAGCTGATCGCTCATGCTCCACAATGGCTTTAAATGACTCTTCTCGTCGCCGCAGATCTTCCAGCTCTCTCTGAATATAAACCTCTGTTTCTATCTTCTGATTCTTCAATTTTTCCTCTTCAGAGTGCTTCCATTTCTCTAACCTCTCCTTCTCCTCGGTTACCTGCTTCAGTTCTTTAGCTATATCAGCCCTCTTCTCATCCATTACTTCCCACTCCTTCTCAAAATTTTCCTTGTCTTGTTTCAGAGCTCCCCTTTCCTTCAAAAGTAACTCTTCCTGATACTTACACTTATCTATTTCCTGTTTCAGCTCAGATTTAAGTCTAAGATGCTCATTCCTCTCTTCTTCAGTAACTCTAAGGCTCTCTCTCTCTTCAGCGAGACGCCGCTGTTGCTCTTCAATTTCAGTCTTTCTCTTCTCCAGCTCAGCAATGAGAAGCTCCATGTTTTCTTTATCTGTAAGCATGTGCTGCTTCTCCGTTTCCAACTTCTTCTCCTCTGCTTTGATATATTTCTCCCTCTCCCTATAAGCTTTCCACTTCGATTCCAGATCCTTCTCTTTCTCCTTCAATTTTTCCATTCTCTTTTCTAGAGCCTGCTCTTTTTTTGTGAGCTTTTCTTCCTTGTGTTTAATTTCTGTTTCCTTCTCATCCAATGTGACTACCTTGTTTTTCAGTTCCTCATCCACAGTTTTCCTCTTCTGCTCCATTTCTAGCTCAAATGCTAGTGTTTTTGAATTCAACATGGAATTATGTTCATCTATGAGCTGTTGTATCTCCATCTATAACAATCAATCCAAAAGAAAAGTGTCAAAACATTGCAGAAGATTCTAAATTAGAAAATTTCACAAATTCAAATAACAAAAACGTCCATCACAGAGATATTCTTAATCAGTTCTTCATACATCAACATTTTAATACATATAACTGATAGTCTAGAACATGAAACCTCCAACTTAAAATAAAATACAATATACGAGAAAATTAAAGGCAGTTAGTAATACCAACAATTGGATTAATTAAGCATACGAACAATGCAAGTGGACCACAGATTCTTTAACTACAAGCTTCATTCCTTCAAATTGAAGAGGTAACCATCAGTTTTCCCACAATCCCAATTCAAACCAACGAACTAACAATTCACAATTCACTTCAAGGGAAATTGATTCAACTCATCAACTAAATCCCAATGCTCTAGGATCCTATTGAATCTTAGAAAAATAATCAATTTTAGTGATTCATCATTCAGATCACATGATTCAATCAATTCAATCAATTCATAAAAACAATCAATTTTGATGATTCATCATTCAGATCACATGTTTAAAATATATATATTCTATAATCTCCATACAACCATAGATTATAAGTATATTATTTAACAATTTGAAATCAAGCACTTAATTTATGTCACTGTTGTAAGAAATACTTGGTAGAATATTAACATATGATTCGCAACCATTGCACCTAGATAAAAATAACATTGTGCACTAAATTTTAAAAGGATGACTTCTTCAACAAACATCTATTTTAGAAATTAGTTCTTCAAAAAACCATGTTATAATAACAGTAAAACAGCAAATGAACAATACCAAAGCATTAAACTTTCTGTTATAATTTGAAAATTAATCTACATAGGTCCCATATATTAGTATCACGCCAAGCTTTTGTAAAAAAGACCATCTTACTGAATAGATCATCCTAAACAATTTTTTAAAGATACAAAAGTGTGTGCATGTGTGCATCTCCCATGAGGTGATGGGGCCCCCTCACCGGGCAAGGGGCAAAGCCTCCCCTCACTGATTTAGAAAGGATGTGATGGTCCTCTTTACAGAAAGCTTTGCTGCAAAGCCCAGAGCATGGATTTGAACACACCCACCCCTTGATTGCTATTAAAACTCCCGCTTCGAAACCATCATGCCAACAGCACAGTTAATATCCTAATCAAAATATTAGCACATTTGGATTTTCAATTAGGAAAATATATAAATGCGTGACTCATCAATTTGGATCCAAATTTGGTTAGCGGGACACTCAAAGACAAACAATTCAATTTTGATTAATGATTTTGTTAACTGCAGTACCCACCGTTACTTATCCCTAATGTCTAATAAATAAGCTAGGTTGGAATATTCTTAAACAAGAGGCACAACTTTTCTGACTAAACAGCTGAAACTGCATTAACATTAGCTCCACCATCAAAAGTCAAAACTAACACAAGAAGAAAAATACCCACTTTTTCTCTGGCACTCAGCTTTTCCTCTAATTCAAGTAATTCCATCTCTTTCATTTCCAGACTTTTTTGAATTGAACCAATTTCCTGAATAAGATAAAAAGAAGTGAAGACAAAAGACAGTTATCATGAGTCCAATGATGGATGCATATAATATCACCATATAAATAGATGAGATTTACCCCCTCTTTCCCAGCTAACTCTGCCAATCTATTGGTTATATCATCCTCTTTCTTTTTCAAGGTTGCGCTAGTGATGTCAATTTTCTTTTGTGCCTCCTCAAGTTCCTTCTCTTTCTTCTTAAGAAGCAGGTCATTCTCATTTGCCTTCTCCTCTCTCTGATTAAGTATTCTCCGACCCTCAAGCAATCTATCTTCTCGCTCTCGAATCGTTCTTTCCCAATCTTGCAAATCTTCTCTCTTCTTAGATAGAGATGTCTCATGCACTCCACGCCTGAAAATTTGGAATAAGTTAAAAATGACAGACTGAAATCCCTTCTCAAAAGATGTTTTCACTAAATATTTCACTTAAAGACGTGATGGAGAAAATGATAAGCTAGAGATTCTAGATCATACTCTGCAATGAAGGATTGTCGTTCACTTCGGAGAGAATTTTCCCGAGCCTCCAACTCCTTCAATCTCCTTTCCATCTCTGAACTTTTTCGACTAGCTTCAGCAAGTTTAGCATCAGCTGCATGCAACTTCGCTTCAACTTCCAAAGATTTTTCCTCAATGCTGGCAACCATAGCATGAGCTTCTGCCATCTTTGAATCAGATGAATATTTTGTTTCAGCACATTCTGAGCGCATCTCACGCAAAGCCTTCTCAAGCTGCAAGGTCAAGTTTCTGAAGATATTAGGCAACCACACGACATCATATACAGTATTTACAACAAAACAATCTGTAAAGTAAAGATATTAGAGCAGAAGTATGCCCAGCAAGAAGTGTGCATCACAAGATTCATTAAATAACAATATTTTTAGCCAAATTACTTGCAAGTTGAAATAGCCACCTTCCGTTTTATGCATGGTTTCCTTCCCTAGGGGTTACTTCCGTCTTATATCCCTAGTTTATATCGTTTTACTCATTATAGGCCACATCCTTATATTTTTTGTTTCTTTTTTCTTTTCACCAAATGTGTCAGTGTTATTGTTCATCCACCAGAATAGGATAGAACAATAATCCACCTTGGCAATTTTAACATTAAATGCCTATCCATGAAAGCTTTTTTGAACAGATGCCTAAATATGCACAATGACAACATAACCAAACTATGTTCACAATAGATTATCTTAGAGTTCAGCTAATTGATGCATTGAGAAGACATCAGATCAAAGACTCAAGCATTGCTAAATGGGAAAAGTAATGAACATGCTAGGCAATAGAACTTCACTAATCAAGAAGCAATAAAGATTGATTATATTACAATCATGGCATTCAAATGGTCAGAGGAGCAAATTGAAAGGAAAAGAAAATTTTCACACGAAGAAAAAACCCATACATCTGCGACACATTGCCTTTCTACTCCCAAGGCTTTCCTCAGATTTTCTTCACGCCTGTTTACTTCAGAAATTGCAATCAGATGAGCAGTTTGCTCTCGTTTGAGGATCTCCTGTGCCTCTGTCAATGATTGTCTCAGGGTTTCATATTTTGTTGACCATTCCTTCTTTTCAATCAAAAGAAGCCCCATGTTGTATTGATATTCAAAGAGCTGCTCATTACACCAAAAAATGGGATCAGGAAAAAGAAAAAGAAGGAATTAGCATCAAGAGAAAAAAGAAAAAATAATAATAAGGAAACCAATGTGGCAAAGACCATAAACTTAAGCCCCACCTACTTGATTGTTTACTATACAAAACAATGAAAGAACATATTTAGACAACAAAACGGGTAAATTTTTTTATGAAAAAGCATGATTAAGAAGTAGAAGTAACTCTTCCAAGCTCCAACTACCATAGGACAAGAACACAACATACAGCCTTTGACATAATTCCTCCCAAATCAGATACATTTTCCATAATAAATCTATCATTAATGAAAACTCAGTACCTCAACAAAGAGGAATAATCTTAAGATACAATGGGACAAGGAGACAAAACCACCTAAAGCAGAAAACACAATCAGCTAATGATGTATATGACTCATCTCATAATATTTTTATTTCATAAAATACAACTCAAAATAATATTCAGCAAAAGAACAACTAGTAACCATAATAACAATAATATCATCTAGAAAGCAGGTCCAATAGGAATACCATGTTCCAGGCATACCAACACAAGAGTCCAAAAAGAACTGAAAACATCTTCAAATCAGTAAGCATAATAAAATTATTAAAATTAAAAGTGGAGATGACAACACAAAAGAATAGCCCAACAAGAAGATGACTTTACTCTTTACATAAGTATTTCCTAGTGCACATTTGAGCATGGCATCGTAAATTCTACCATATTTACAGGGAATGCACCTCAAATTTGGAGAAATACTTCATGTAGCCACAAACCTCTTTTTTAAAGAATAATTCTGCCCTACCCTGTCTAGAAAAAGATTTCCTTACTAGCAACTGTTTCATGGAAGGAAAATCTCCACTTTTCTAACAAATCTTGGCTGAGGAAAGAAACTGTGAATTAGTGACCAAGCATTAGCCTCTTGAAGACTGTGAAAAACCATTTAAAGGTTAGGACTTATAATTTAACTACGCTCAACATGACCAAACACATTGGGATTCTGAATCAACTAAGATAGTGACCGAGAATGGTTCAGATAAGGATTTTCCATCTCCAATTTGAAAATATCCTCTTGCATTGATCCATCCAACACCAGCCAAGAGAGAGCAGCAACACCCTAAACCATTTAGGATTTATACAAGAATCACCTGTGTCAATAAAATTCTGCAAGTTGACAATCCTATTGCTTAGCTCATCAAGCACTGAAACATGAAACATATAGGCATCCACTGGTAGATCCCAAAGGTTGGGGACTTGGGACTTAGTCTTTCACCCATGTGTAGCTTCTTCAGACAGTTGCTGTTTCAATCTCCAATGGCATGCTAAAGCAATGTTGAATGTATATCATTATGATTATTAAGATCTAGATCATCACCTTTCATCTCTTTCATATGGCATTAGCCTTCTTTACTTTCCATTTTTACCAGAAAACGATAATAGTCATTCAGTTTCAAGAGAAAAAGACTTCCAAAACAACTTTGGACCAACTTATACTTTCCACTCACTTTTGGGTTTTGGTGGTAGGTTGCTCCTATTTGAAGCAAAGATGGCATTAATGGAGAAAAGAATATAATACAAAGGAAGAAATTTCATAAAAGTGCAACAGTAAAGTAAAGAAAAAATTAATTGCAGAAAAAACTGACTGACGATTTAAACTTTTTTTACTTTTCTAGAATAAAATGATGTTATAAAGTTGGATCATGGAAAATAACTACATAATGTTGCTAAATATCTCGAATCATGCTGAGCGTTCCATAGTGGCAATGAAGGTTTCCAAGATCAATTCTATGTCAAATCAGTGAGTCTTACTCATCATGCTGTGCAGTGTGAAATTGTGCAGACTACAAAGAATAGTATAAATATTAAAAATAGCAAGTACTTGCTTTTTGCACATAGTGAAAATACAAGAAGCAAATGTTTGCAGTTTACAAATAGTGAGAGTATAACAATTAAAGAGATTTGTTTGATAAAAGACTTATGAGAAAAAGGAGAACATATAAAGCAACATAACAAAAATAAAACAGAACACTGGAATTTGAAAGGAAAAAAAAAAAACCGATATAATGAAAACATAACTAGGACACCAGAATTAAAAGGTATAGTAAGCTTTTCAACAGAATTAAAAAGGTATGCTTATGTTTAAGCTTTGTGATCACATGTGCAATAATAATATAAAGACGACTTAACACTTAATATATTTACACTCCTTATATTCAAAAAAGAAACATAAATCAGCATTACCTGTTTTAAGTATGGCCCAGGTGATTTAGTGACAAATGTAATCAAACTAACCATTGCAGGATTTCAGAAGGTGAATCACACAGCTTCACCACCAATGTGAGGGAAAAAAAATTTGAATTCAAACATCAAATTTTCAAATAAATAAGGCCAACTTACTGTGATGTCAAGACCCTGTTTCAAGTCATAATAAATTGTATTGATTTACTATGATTATAATTTTAATAATGTCTTCCTAATTGCACGAGTATTCATTCAATTCGAAATGTATTTTGTAAAATTTATGACTTTTGGGGACAACAACATTTTAAGTTTCACATATTTTCTCTAATGTTAAAACGTTAAATCATAAGAACAGCCCATATTTCGTGATTTAGGAGTCTGACACTAGGTAGAGCATGGTAAGGTTAATCCATTGTGATTTTCTGTTCATGTGGAAAATATTGAAATTGACTTTTTGACAAAGTAGGGCTAAATAGCGACCAGCAACTCTTGTCCATGCCTGCTGTGATGATAGTCTCACATTTTGGATCAACTTTATTATAATACAGATTTACAATTCAATTTAAATATAAAAATGACTTGACTAGAAATTCACAACATTGCTAATTAAAACAACAAAATCGTTTGTCTTAAGCAACAACGAATGTAGAAAACATACGCATCCTATTTGTGTATTTAGTGGCTTCCACAGCCATTTGGCCTGACTATGTTTTCTTTAACCCTAAATCAGTCCATACTTACAGAAAGAGTAAATACAAGCGATAATCAACAAGTAAGATGAATAAAGCCAGCACAAGACCCAAATTTAGTGACAATTAATGAAAATTCATTTTCACGTTGTTCAGAGAGATATCAAAAGATCACTTTCTTCATAACTTCTAGCCATTTCTAGCCAAAGCAGGAAAATAAAAGGGACCATAATGAAACAGCACTAGCAAACAAAAACATCTCCAAAAACAACACATTTAAAGCAAGTCTATCAGATGTTAATATAAATACCAAGAAAGGAAACTTCTTTCCTTAGGATGTATATGTCATTCAACAATAGAAAAACCATCTTGATAACCAACTTCTACAAAACTAACATCAATGCATCATTGCATATTTTGTAAAACTTTTTCCTATTCGTATGCTCAGTGTTCAAACAGCACGCCCATTTTCCTACTACTATCAGAATAGAACAAATTTCTCTCATTGACATATGAAACTGTCCCATTACTCTTCAAACCTGTTCTACAAGGTCCACCATGATAAAATCAAAAAAGTACATGTAATTTTTCTTTAAATCTCCACAAATTCTCCTCTCGATGTTTCATCTATTTTCCCTTCAAGAGATTGTCATTGCAAAAATAATCTCATATCATAGATTCAAATATGATAATTATGGTAAGCCCTCAAATAGAAATAAATACTTCCATTAGTGGCAATTAAAAAGAAAATATCAACATTTCAAAAAAAAAAAGAAAAAAAAAGAAAAGAAAAATGTACAGCAATATATAGAAATGAATTACCCTTTAAAGGAATTCTAGGTGAACTGTATTAGAAATCTAAGTGCAAATACTTTTAAAAAGTAAGTAATGCTTTACCATAATATCACTCATAAAAAATTATGCGAATTTGGGTTACTATTTAGGAACTTAGTGGTTGATATTAGCAATATTGTACAAAAAACCATCTATCTTTTTGCAGTTTGGGTTTCTAATTCTAAATGAGGAAGTGGGTATTCTCTTGGGGACCGGATGAGGGGGTGGCCCTCAATTTTGCAACTCCTCATGTAATGACTGTCTTGTTTGTTTGGACACCTCGTCCACTTATCTACTATTATAAATAAAATATCTAGTTTCTACTTCAAAAAAAAAACAAAAAATTATGCGAATTTGCTAAATGCCATGACAAACTTCCAACCATGAATTTCATAAAACGTCAATAAACTTCTTTCAAAGTAAAAGAATCCAACTCAAATCCCCATCTTAAAAAAGTATCCACCTCTTCGTTGGGAATGGATTGCTAAAAACCAACAACTTGTTTGAAAATTATCTACATATTATGTGAACCAAAAAAAAATCCAACAAATTCCAGTGGATTCTACAAAATATGCACATCTCTACTTGATTTTTTATGTGACATTAATCAACTTTTAACAACAAGACAGACCCATAAGCATTCGACAACTCTTAAACCAAAGATTTCTTTCTGTTGTCTTAATTTCGGGTGAAATAATTTCATAGGCAACAAATGCTTAATCCGTACACCAAGGCCGCAAAACAAAACACCTACACTTAAATTACCAACACCAACATCCATGTTGTTCAAATATTCATGACCACCAACACAAAGCAAATATATAAACCCGTAGGACTATACACAATTATTCATGACATTTCTCAACTTTTGACAACAATAAAAAATCATAAGCATCCCAACCACTCTTAAACCTAAAATTTCTTCTTTGTGTGTTAAATTCGGACTAAATAACTTCATAGGTCAACAAATGCTAAATCCGCACATAAAAATCCCAAACAACGACATCTACACTCAAATTACAAACAGCAGTATCCATGTTGTTGAATTATTCCTGAAGAACAACACAAATCAAATCCATATGTCATAGACCTAAAACAATTCAGCAAATCGACATGATCCCTCCACCCGTCAATAGATGCCCTGGGAAGGAAATTTAAAAAAAAAAAAAAAAAGAAGAAGAAGAAGAAGAAGAAGAAGAAAACGAACCTCATTTTCAAGCTTTGAAACCTTCTCAAGAAGCGCCTCCCTGCCCTTCTTCTCCAAAGAAGCCTCATCCAACAGGCCCGCCTCTCTGAATTTTCTCCAAACTTCCGCATCTCCTCCTCCACCATCAACACTGTCATTTGCACCATTTTCATCTAACGAAGCCAACGGCGGCGCTGGACCTTCAATATACGCAACGTTTTTACCCTTCGACCAACCCAACACCTTTCTCTGCGGCGTAAACATGGCGAGAAAAAAAAATATCAACCAAATTTCGACCCACAGATCTCGAAATTCACCCTCATAAGCCCCCTCGAAACAGCGACAAGAAGGAAACCCTAAGGGAGATCAATCGAAACCCAAGAGATTACTGCCGAATTTGAGTAATTGCAAATAAGAAAAAAAACAGAGACCAGAAAATTCATAACGAAACCCTAGCCGGACGTGAAATCAGAATTCCAATTCGCCGGCGACTAGAGCCGAAGTCCGAAGAAAGAAATAAAGAAGACACCCTTTTTTTTCCTATTGCCTCTTCCTTTGGGAGAGCGCCTGCCATTCGCTTTTTCTTCCCCTCTTTCTTGTCACTTTGTTGTAGCGACAGCACTTGTGGCTTGCGGAGTTACGAGAATGCCCCTTCGATTTCCGGGGATCAGTTACGCGCGACCCTCGCTGTAGGTGGTAGTTTTGTCATTTCAAGAAATGTTTTCAGTTTCCCACGTGCACGATCTCATCTATAAGCTTTTGAAATGTCGAAGTTGCCCCCCAGGCCCCTAATTGCTGAAGTTCGGTGTCTGTTATAAGGGTGAAATTCTGTGGTCCAGTCCCTGCGTAATATTAACTAGCTAGAAGTGCCACGTACTTAGTGACCAATACTTTCTTTTTTGGGAAAAACCTTTTAAAACTAAATCATCCACCTATTGACATAAAAAAAATGATTGACCAAAATTTAAAAATTATTTTAATTTCATAAATTATAGTAAGAGGATTGCATAAAATTTAGTCCAGATTTTATTCTTATAATTTCAAGTTTGAATTAAAATCAACTTAATAATTATTTGAGCTTTTTCCCGTTGGAAATGGGCTCCTTCCTTAACCCTCCAATCATATATTGTTAC
>JAJIYU010009566.1:0-16819 GCA_030144865.1 Tinospora cordifolia | reverse complement strand
TATTCTACTCACTTTTGACGCCTAGATCAACCCCCCCATGCTCACAAATTTTTTTTCAGCCCCCCCCCCCCCCCCCCCGGCAAGCGCAATAGGGTGGGAACCACAGTGAGCTTGGTACGAGACTACAAAAGGAGGATGATAGAAGTGGTTCAGTCAGAACATCAACAACTTGATCAGTAGATAGAATGTGATGAACAAGCAACAACCCAGAGACAACACGCTCATGAGAAAAATTATAGTCAATTTCGATATGAAGAGCACTGATGTTGTCACAAAATAGAGTAGGAATGGAAGTAAAAGAGTTGCCAAGTTCCTTAAGAAGAGATTCAAGCCAAGTGATTTCCGCGACAATATGGGCAAGTGCCCAATATTCATATTCTATGTTGGAGCGAGAGACAACATGTTGTTTAGAAGATGTCCAAGAATAAGATTGTCGCCGAAGAAGGAACAATAACCAAAGGTGCTTCATCAATCATCCAGGCAGTTGGCCCAATCAGCATCCATATAACAAGTTAGGGCGAGGTCCAAGGAGGGTGTAAGCATGAGGCCATAAGAGGAAGTATTACTAAGGTAACGAAGTATGTGCTTGATTACTTGCCAATGAGTGGAAGTGGTGCATGCATAAATTGGCAAGCACGATTGACTGCAAAGCTGATATATGGACGAGTGATACTGCAATACTAAAGTGCTCCAACAATATTGCAATAGAGCGATGGATCCTAGTTAGGTTAATAAAACCATTGGGGTTAGTAAATAGTTATGATATGGTTATTCCAGAAATGACACGTGTATATAAATTAGCCCACTAGTTTTTTGTTTTATTATCTATAGATACACAATAATATAACAATGTTTGCATCGAGAAGAGAATAATAACATCAACTACTTTTGTCTCTTTCCTCTTTCTTTGTCTGCTACTTTTTCTATTGTCTGCTACTTTTCTTCTCTCTCTCAATGACAACATCTTCTAGTCATTCATGGTATCAGAGACAAAACCTGAACTCTTTTCAAATAAAAATGGCAACTCCTAAACAACCCCCATCTACGCCATTGTCATCTTCAATCTCAATCATAAGAGTTTCAACCCAGAAACTTCCCTCCCTTAGCCAACCTCTAACCATTAAACTTGATCGAACTTAACTATCTTCTCTGAAAAAATCAACTACTCAATGTATAATCGTTCATGGGCTAGAACCTTACCTTGATGCTTCAAAACCAATCCCGCCCAAGTTCTTGGACCCCCTTCTCACTAAACCAAACCCGAAGTTCATCACCTAGATATATGGCTCTCTCTCAAAAATCAACTACTCAAATCGTCACATACTCCATTATTTCTAAAATTTGGAATGCTCTTGCCCACTCTTATTTGTCGTCTTCACAATCTCGAAAAATGGAACTTCATTTTGCTCTCCAATCTATTCATAAAGACGGCCTCAATGCAGATGAATATGTACTGAAATTGAAAACCCTCTTTGATCAGCTTGCTTCCATAGACAATTTGTCCCCTCTAAAGACCAGCTTTTGTATTTCTATCAAGGACTTGGTGTTGATTATAACTTTTTGGTCACATCTCTTCAAGCTCGAGCCATCGTTCCTTCTCTGTAAGAAGCTCATAGCCAGTTGATGACCTTCGATTTTTTTCTTCAGTGTCAAACTTTATCAGACCATATCAACTCCCCTCTTGCCTTCTTCTCAATAATGAACCGCACTGTTCCTAGTTCAAAACCAACTCTATCGCCAATCGAAACCCTTGTTTTCAACAGTCGGCGTAGCTCCTTCCCTCATATGGTCAATTTGTCTTCTTCTACTTGTGATTCATGTTGTTTAGCTAACAGTCAAACTCCCTTTTTTGTATCTTCTTCTCATGCATCAAAACCTTTTGAATTAGTGCCTTCTGATCTTTGGGGCCCTGCTCTTGTTATTTCACTTACTGGAGCTCATTATTTTTTAATCTTTGCTCATGATTTTTCTCAGTTTACTTGGATTTATCTTCTTCCCACTAAAGACGAGACTCTTAAAGTATTTTTAGCATTTTCGTGCTATGGTTCGCAACCAATTTCAAACTGATATTAAAATCGTTCAAAGTGACGATGGTGGTGAATCCAAATCCCTTTCTTCTACACTTGCTTCCCACGGCATCTTTCACTGCTTTTCTTGCCCTTACACTCCACAATGGAACAGTCGCGCAAAACACAAACACTGTCACATCGTTGAAATGGGTCTTACTCTCTTAGTGTGCATGGCTCTATGTCGTTGCAACGTTGGTCTCACGCCTTCTTGAATGTCGTCTACTTAATCAATTGCTTACCTACGCCAGTGCTGCACAATGCATCTCCTTATTTGTGTCTTTATGGCCAACATCCATCCTTGGATCATCTCCGTACTTTTGGTTGTGCATGCTTCCCCTATCTCCGACCACATACCAAGCACAAATTGGAGCATTGGTCTCTTTTACACACATTAATGGGTTACAATACAGCCCACAAAGGTTATATATGTCTCCATGTTCCTTCTGGTCGTTTATATATTTCCCGCCATGTTCTATTTCAAGTGCAGCTACTCCCATTTCGCTCATCACCTTCCATGCCTTCCTTATCCCCATCTCCTCAATCTACATCATTGTTCCCTACTACTTCACCATTCTTTGTTGCACACACTCCTCCGCATGAATGCTCCACTGCCACCTTCTCCTCCTACTACCATCATCAGCCCACCTATTTCCTCGCCCAACATCAACCCCACTGAATCCCCTGGCCTTCATGATTTGCTACCCTCTCCCATCAATATTCACCCTGTCACTCATGCCAAAGTTAGTATATTTAAACCTCAAATTTTGTTAGCTAACTGTACTAAAGTTGTTCCGTCTGAGCCCACATCAGTTAAGAATGCCCTCTCTTCCCCCCCTTGGTGTGGTGAGCAAAGCTGTAGCAGTAGCAGGCATAGTGGGAAGTCATGGTCTGACAGTTTGAGGATGGGCTAACACATTCAGGCGCTGGAAGCAATTGAGGGCAATATGGCCCTATTTGCTACAGATCTAGTAGCGTGGTCGCAATTTCAAGGGACACCATCCTGCATTCATATGTACCGGCGAAGGATCAGGGGATTGACCTAGGATGCTCGACAGGGAAGAAAATGAGTGAAGGAGCTATGCTGACTATGCCCTAAAGGCAAGGTTTTCAACCATCGATGGAGCTAGTTTTGAACCAGGAACGGTGCGATTCATTGTTGAGAAGAAGGCAAGAGGGGAGTTGATCTGGTTCGTTGAAGTTTGACGCTAAAGACGATGATCAAAGGTCATTAGCTGGCTGTGAGCTTCTTACAGAGATGGAATGATGGCTCTGGCTTGAAGAGATGGGACCAGAGAGTTATAATCAACATCAAGTCCTTCATAGAAACACAAAAGTTGGTCTTCAAAGGGGCGATCTGTCCGATGGATGCAAGCTAATTAAAGAGGGTTTTCAATTTCAACACATTACCAACCGATTGAATTGTTCCTAAGTGATGAACTCTGGGTTCGGTTCAGTGAGAAGGGGGTCCAAGAACTTGGGCGGGATTAGTTTTGAAGCATCAAGGTAAGGTTCCAGCCCATGAGCGATTACTACATTGAGTAGTTGATTTTTCGCGAGAAGGTAGTTAGTTCGATCAAGTTTAATGGTTAGAATTTGACTAAGGGAGGAAAGTTTCCAGGTTGAAAATCCTGTGATAGAGATTGAAGATGACGATGGCGTAGAAAGGGGTTGATTAGAAGTTGCCATTTTGATTTGAAGAGAGCTCAAGTTATATCTATGATGCCATGAACGACTTGAAGATGATGTCGTTGAGGAAGAAAAGAAAAGTAGTAGAAAAAGAAAAGAAGAAAGAGACAAAAGTTGTTGTTGTTGTTATTATTCTAATCTCGATGCAAGCATTGTTACATTGTTATGTATTTATAGATAATAAAACAAAAACTAGTAGGCTAATTTATATACACTTGTTATCTCTGGAATGGCCGAAGTATAACTATTAACTAACCTCAATGGTTTTATTAACCTGACTATGTAGTATCTTTAACATCTCTAGCCCCTAAGTTTGGTCTTTTTAATGATTTTACCTATAGATCCATCATTGTTAAACCTAGGTTGAAGACCCTTAAATGTATGAGAGTGCGACGAAAACGGTTCTATTGTCATAATGATATGGATAGAGCATTTCAATTATAATTTTGTCCATTCCCATTCATATGTGTGTGTGCACTCAATAATGGAAATGGGAGTGGTTCCATGAAAGTTGAGAAACATACAACAATCTGAAGAAGCAATGTCAACATCATGTTGGTTATGGTGATCATTGCATCATTAGTGGGAAATACAGTAACCAGTGTTCTTGCTGATGGTTGTATTACGACAGTAATCAAAAGCTGGCAGCAGTTTGACAGTTAGATCTTGGAACTACTTGTGTGCAGTTTCGCTGAGATCTAGATTTTTCCATGAATTTGGTAGCTGCTCCATGGAAGGGAGATAATAATATGTTCAAAGTTGAAAATGCACTGCCTGTGAATGCGTTTCCTTGAACATGCCTTAAACATGTTTTCATCAACCAGCCAGGTTAACTCAAGAACCTAATTTCTCTACACAATCTTGAAAGCACCATGGGCTTGGAAAATTTATGAAGCATTTTTTCCTCCCTTTTCTCAAGAATCTTCAATCCATTCTACGGCAATCTACTAAATTATGTGAATAAATCTCCAGAAATGAGTAAATACAAAAAGAATTTCAATTGGAATACTTACAGAAGACTCTTCAGGTGGAAATATCTTGTGAATAAGACATATCTTTGACAGTTCTGTTAGTGCTTCATCATGTTTCCTCTGCATTTCCAGCGCCTGCATACAGCTTAGTAGTTAGCCAAAAAAAAAAATGAAGAGGGGAAAAAAACGTGTCACCATTATGAACACTCAATTAGTCCAAGAACTTATCATAATTAATGCTTTCAAAAGTTGTTAAAGAACAATAAAATGAAATGATGTATTGCCCATTTGTATCAGTAAAAGAAATTGTCCATCTCAACCTCCAAGCAGGTATTATGGAGCACCAATTTGGCAATTCCAGCATCTGCTCAAAAGAAGCAAATTTTTGACTTTGAGAATAAAGCTGGTCTCCACCAACTTTATGAATGCTTAGGCCTTTTAGATGTTTTCTAAAACAAAATCAAAATTTCATTCCCAGGTAGTTACTGATGATGGACAGCATCATCAATTTAAGTAAAAGCATTTATCATGCTGACGGATAGTATTATCAATTTAAGAAAAAGCAATTTTGATAAAACCATTTTATCAACTGATAACATAGGGCTTGAAAGCTCCTTTGATTGATAGCATTTTTGTAAAACACTCTGAAGCCCTTTTCAGATGCTTTATGAGACAAACAAGAAACTATGCTTTCATAAGCATTTTTATCGTCTACAAGAACCAATAGGAATGTTGAGAAAGGATGACAAGATTAGGAAAAAAGAAGTCCTGTAGTCAGAAGGAAAAAGATGAGTACCAATTTTTTCTATCATCTTCCTCCTGCTTCCCAGCATTGAGTGGTGGATCATAATTTATAGGTAAGAAAAGTTTGCAGACTTCCCCTTTTTCCCAAATACAAGGAAAAAGGCAATCACTAATTTTCTAGCAACAAACACTGAGATTTAATTACTTTAATAGCACCCACAGAGAGACGAAGAAATAGTACATGACTCACCCATGCCTGCAGAAAATAAGACCTTGTGCGTGCTGCAACAGCTGCAGAGACAATTCTTGAAGCGTGAGTGCTTTCAAGCCCTATGTTATCTGCAACCCCAGCAACAAATTGACGTGGATCCTCCCCATCAATCCGAACATCCAATGAGCGGGTCACTAAGCTGCAGTTTTACATTACTCCATGAGTTAGTGACAATGTTTGCACCAATAAGAAGCAAGTTGGTAGGCTATACAGCCACAATGAAGCTCACCTGCAGCAAGAATTCAGAACAAGGTCAACCGATGCACGATAAAAGGAATCACGCGCATTAGTGGTCTCGATGTTGACACTAGCACCAGATGTCCTGCATATTTGACGGAACTTCTCTCCAATGGAAACCAAAAAAGGGAAGATTTATCAATGACCAATTTATGCAGGAATTAAATGCAAATGGAAAATATAAAACACCAAACAGCTTGCCCATGCCATCCCCATGAACTAAATGCAACCAATCCTTTTCTCAATTCACAAGAAACTACACAAAATCAAGATGCCAATAAGCACAATTGCATACTCAGTTCATATTTATCCATAAAAGCACGATGCCGATAAGCACAAATGTTTAAAAGTAAACGCAATTTCAATATTGATACTACAAAATGTTACCTGGACTTTGTATGGGTGTCAAACACATGCATATATTTAGAGGTTTGACTCTTTCATTTATAAATTTTGGGATATGGGCACTCAACCATATCATTTTTTTTTGTTATTTAAACTCATTTATTGCCTTTTTTCTCCCGCTCAAGTAAATTTCACACATTAGTTATTATCTTCTTTAATACTTTTTTTTTCTTTTCCTTAGAAAATTTATTTAGAGTCAAGTGTCAGTCATATATCTCATACCCTTGTACTATAATGAAGTGTTGGACATGGGCACGTTAGCTAAAGTAAAAGTTCAGGTAACAGAGATACTACATAAGTGATGCAATATTCTTTGACTTCAATTTCTAGTTAATATAGGAAATTAATGAGTTAATTGATCAACATATAACTTATAAAGTTACATTCTTCTTTCTAAGTCAATAATGAGGTCTTTATACCTTATTCCTTCTTCCAGACACAATTTTTTATTCCAGCTAACTTGAGACTAATCTTTTCTTTTTAATTTAATAGTTTTGTCGGATTGTACAACCTTATGTTATTTGCAATATCAAACCAATCCAATGCATATATAGGATCTTGATTATAGGGTTACCTTCCCTAAAAAGGTTTAATGGAGGATGCCTAGGGCTGAGAAAGGTTGGTTTATCTAGCACGATAGGCAAAGACCTTAAGATAGGGCACTTCGTAGCTTAAACGGCTCCATTCCTTGAACACATCAACTAGGAGATAGATAGACCACGTACTATGAGAAGAAAGATGAACGTCCCACTTCATAGACAGTGGACAAGATCTCATACCACTTGAGCTAGATCAGAAGAGCATGAGGTTTATCTCTTCATTATTTCTTTAATTTACATGAACATTGAAGTCTTTAGGAACATTTTCTAGTAAAGTATTACATAGGCAACTAACCATCAATTCAGAGGAACTTCTACATTTGTTTTACATTTACATTGTGCGGATAAATTGAAGATTTGTAAAAATCTAAGAGAATGAACTGTGATGTCATACCATCAAAAAAACCTACAATTGAATGCAGAGAAAAATTGTTGAAAAAATTTATTAAATCAAACTCAGGGTAAAAGGTAGTTCAGGAAAAACCATTTGATGACTGGAACACCCCAGAGGATTCCCTATGCTGTGTACCTACACATGGCTTTTTACAATATTAATTGTTCGAATTACTGATGGCACAATAGGATCCCTAGAAGCTAGCTAACACTTGTGTTTCTCACCACCAAGAGGAGATAACAAGCATCAATTTTTTTCAAGATCACAACAATTTATGAATAGTTAGTCATAATTACAGGGACTTCTATTGAACCAAGTATATAAAGCAAACTAAATCCATTTTTCATGGCAATATAATAATTAATAAATGAGCTGAATCAGAACTGACCACGGAGATTTGTCACTAGACTGGGTAGAGATCTTATGGCCAAAGAAACTGCTATTATTGAACAAGAACGTAATCAGGTAACCATCTCTGGATTATTTTAATTTGTTTTTCCAGCCAGCAAGGTAGAAAACATAATATATAGCAACGTTGTCCTTTAAGAGAGAGAGGGAGAGAGAGGGAGAGAGAGCGTAGACAGGTGCAAAGATCAAATGAGTACACTGACTTGAATTATGTCATCCTCTGTAATGTCCTTTCCGCTCATTCTATTATCCATGATTTCTGGAAGTCAATTTGATAAGTTGTGATTTGATGAAGAAATGCATGACACAGAAGGCAAAAAAATCTGTTCGAAAGAGGATAAAAGTCGCAAGTTTACCTACAAAAAATAATAATAATAATAACATTAAATAACAAAGATAATCAAGATCAAGGAACAGACCAGAAATCACACTCTACAAACACTTTAACCAGAAAAGCCCAAACAGGATCGAACATAAGCTAAACTTATCACCGAATGGAAAACATACCTCGAATCACTCTCTGAGCTTCTCTCTGTTGCTCCTGCTTTCCCAGGCTCGTCGGAGCTGAAGAAAAAGAAGAAACTGAATCCGGCCACCATTTCGGCAAGTTCTTTTCCGTCGTAACACGCTTGCTTGACGACAACACAATCTCTTTATCTCTGGAAGACACCACCATTCCTCGAGCAGGCGAAAGAGGATTAACCGGAACCTTAGAATTAAAATCATTTTTCCTCCTCCGACCGACAACAACCTCTTTTCCTCCAAGACTCCTATCCCTCCTCCGAATCCAAAACCCCCTATAACCACCTCCGATCCCAAAAACCGCTAATCGAACAACAAACCTAGTGATAGAAACAATCAGAAAGCCCCAAACAACACAATACCATAGGAACCACAGAGACGAGCGGCGACAGGAGATGATAATTCTTCGATCTGCATCGACAACCACTAAAGTTTTCAAATCGCTGAAAGCTTCTTTACCTGCTGAAACGAAATCGTTGAACCTCTCTTCTGTCTCAGCTAAAAACCTTCTCACGGAGATCGAAGCTCGGTCTACGACGTCTTCGACGTCAATTACAAACTCGAATTTCTGATCGGACGACGACGGATCCTGCTGCTTCCAATGTTTTCGTGAATGCCGTCGTCTTCCACGAAGCGAGGAAGAAATTGAGAAAGACGGAAGATGAAGATTTGAAGATACATGGTTTGTGAGGTGAAGACGACGCCATTGACGACGAGAGCAGATTGCAGGCGCCGAAGACCAACTGAGCGCCAATGTAGCAGTGGCGTTCATCAGAATAGTACTTTGAATACAGCGCAAGACAAGTTTCTTGTAGGCTTTCTGGTACCATTCGCAGTCAGAATTCTTTTTTTTTTTTTTTTTTTTTTGAGAAATACTGTTTTATTTAAATAGAGAGCTGAGTTTTCTTTCTCGTTCCTTTGAACGCAACGTCGTGAGTGGTAATACGTTTCTTGGCGGAGTCATGCTAAATTGACAAAAGTGGCCGCAAATAATTTCAACAAATGCAACTTTTAAGTGTTTGGCACAGACACTTTCCTTCCGTTCCCTACTTCTATACCAATGGTCCCAGGCAGGGCCTTCATCGACACGATCACCAAAATTTGATAAATCACCTCAATTCACATATTAATTAAAAGGCAATAATGCGAACAAAGGTTCTTTAAAAAAGAAAATTACTAATCTAATTAGCTACGCTTTTTTAAATTAAGCCAACAGAATACGTGTGACATATTCCAAAATGTTAATTAAATAATCCATAATTTTAAGTATTGTTATTGTATAGAAATAACTACAATGATTAAACTAACATTCTACCTTCAAAAAAGAATTGTTTTTAAAAATATTTCTTTTTTTAAAAAAAGTTACGATTGGCTCCCACTCGAACGTCATTGAAGTGTTTTAGTAGGCTTATGAAGTGACCCAAGTCACCCAACCATTCAACAACCGTCGAGGTGGAAAGGATTTTTTTAAAAACTTTTGGGCTATCGGATCCAAGCCGGCAGTTGCTTTAAGCGTTAAGAGTGATCTTTGACTGGAAGGGACCATATGCCAGTGCAACGTGTCAATATATCAAATGCAGAAACAGAGTAAGATATCAAACAGATTGCTAACACGGTATGCCAAAAATATATAAGGGATTTGTTAAATACACTCTAAATGAGTAAAGACATATATATAATTTTTTTCTCTTAATAATTGTTGGTGCAAATAAGGAAGAAATTTTTCGGAAAAACAAAAGAATTACAGATAACACTAGTAGAGCGTGATGTTAACACGTGCAAGGCAGGTGAAAAAGTAGAGAGAAATCTCACCTTCCTCCAATGCTTCAAAACCCCCAACTTGACAGAAAATTAATTCTCATTTTAATCTATTCTTGCTTCAGCAGAATTCCAGTATGCTACAATGGGGATCCCGTGAGGGGTGGAGTCCCCAAGAAAAGAATTTCCTCACATCTTTATTTTATTGGTTGTTGTAGAAACTGGGCTTATCTTTTCTTTTCTATCTCACCCAATAAGACCAGCTAAAAGAATAGTCTCCTTTAACCATGCACCCTTCCTGTTTTCAAATTGGAGAATCAATCAAATACAACATTTGAAAACACCTGCATCAGGTCCATGAACACAGCCGTGATGGACAGTACAAGTTTTTAGAGATGTGCACAATGTTCATGGATCTGATACAGTTATCTTTTAGGCACTATGTGCACAATGTTCATGGACTGTAAAACTTTATCTTATCAGATCAATTATAATTGAAATGATTGCTTTTCATTTCTTTGTATGGAGTAGAAAAGCACCTAAGGTTACTAATGATGTTAACCATACCTTAAATTTATAACATTAGGTAGGAAGAAGTGGTTTTCGCTCATCATTGTCAACACGGTGAGTAGCCTAGAAATGAATAATGGGGAGAAACAGAAAATGAGAGACAATTAAGCACTAGTATAATTTTGACAAGAAGCAGTAAGCAAAGATTCTTACATCCTCATTTGCACCAGCTGTCATGTTTATAAAAGTTGAATCCTTCAACCTGAGAAGACAAAATTTGATATGAATCAATGAAAGACCAAGATGAGAGGATGAAATGATCATTCCAAGCTTTGATAAAAACATAGTTTTGCTTCAACAGAAGGAAAATTGGACGATAAATGGAAAGACAGGATGAGACGATGAAAAGATCATTCTAAGCTTTGATAAAAACATATTTGTTTTATTGCAAGGAAATCTAGAGAGTAAATGGAAAGAAGTCTTTCCTCCAGGTGCACTGTATCATTGTTAATAGTGAATACCAATCGGCAAAATGGTTTCTTCTTAACCAACACCAAATTATACAAGATGCTATTTCAAATCTTGATTTTCCCTATGATTGTTTAGGGTCATTTCCTATTAGATTGAGAACCATCAATTCATTTGCATTATCATAATAATTCTAAAACTCTGACAACTGAATCACCATTCTTTTTACTGATGTGATTCCGTCAAAATCGTGCCTCGGGATTCCAATCTTCTGCATGCACTCGAGAAATAGAAAAAAAAAACTCGTATGCAAATACTAATGTGCAATTATTCTTAACTCTAGTTCATGTGATCCTCAAGATGGTTATCTCCAAGCACCAGCCTAACACTTTACCATATTTAACACAACATTTTAAAGACAGATGAATCTATTTTGCACATAAAAGGTGCCCAAGGACATTCTCTCAAATTTTAATGCATAGACTTTCTCTTTTATGCATGTTTAGACAGGTATTATGCATTCATCACATTAGTTTTTGTTCTGAGAAAGAATGTTGAGAACAGTTTGTCTAACAATGCAGCCCTATATTTAAGCAATGTTAAGTGATCCTATTCAACAAGAAATATCTATAAGGTCTGCAGATTTTGAGGAAACATATAAGATACCTGTGGTTGTTCTGAACATCCACTATTTCCAGGGCTCCAGTTTGTGGCTCATCTCTGACTTTGGAAAGAGGAGAAAAGAACTGAAAAAAAATTTGCTCATCAAGCAGATCTCAGTAGAACAGTCAAGATACAAGAGGCATGAATGGAGAAAGAAGAAAAAATCCAGCCATTTCATAGACGGGTCACTAAATTACCTGGTGCATTGAGATAAACACGATAGAGATTCCAAGCATAAAATTCATTGTCAACGTGTGACCAAATAATGCAGCAGATGCTATACCCGTGAAAATAGTGGCAACTGTTGATGAATATTTTTTCAAAATTGTGTCTGCATGCACAGAAGTTGTTATTAAAAGTGTTTGCAACATTAAGAGTGCTAAAAATTACAAAAAATAAATTTTCAACTCAAGTACCACATCAAAAAGTGATAAGACATCATAAACTTGGAAATGAGTATATTTGATAGATGGTAGGAATAGCTGCAATTGAGGACAGAATAAGAGATTCGATTAAGGTTATTTCAACTCATACATCAAAGATCAGGAAGACTTGTCCCCCTCATTAAGAGGTGCCCATGTCTTCCCTTGCCTATAAAGCAACTGTAAGAATATCTATATAAAGAAAACTCTCATACAAACAATACGGTATTACTTGTTTTTATTGCGCACCAAAACCGCTCTCTTCTCTTTTCCTTTTCCTTACACGTGCGCGCAACTTGAAATATCATAGAGCAACCTGCTTCATTCTAGAGGCTAGAGCCTTAGAAATGGTTTTTTACACTCTCCCAATTAGACTAATAGGCATGTAATCCTTGAGGTGCTCTGCTCCTTGAACCTTAGGAATCAAAGTAATAAAAGTGGTCTTCTTTCTCCAGGAATAAGAGTGAGAAAGGTGTTGTTACTACTAAAATTCAAAAATGCCTTAGGAATAGTCACCTACTAATGTTTAATGGTTATGTTGTAATAGAAGAAAATCAATATATATATATATATATATATATATATAATTACAGCTCAATACTGTGAAGTAGAGGGAGCGTATTCATAAAGTTGACTCTTGTTATTGGCAAAAGACTTTGTTTGGTTGAGTACAATCAATACATTTAACCCACCCAAACTCAATAATTAAATAATTAAAATTATAGATATCACTAATACCAACCCCTATTCTCAATAGGCCCCAACCAAATGAAAGAATATGGAAATGTTGAATGAATCATGGGGATGTATTCGATTAAGATTTCTATAGAGTTCTATAAACCTTTTAAATGATTGACTTTTACAGAATTCATAGACCTCTATGAACTTCACAAAATCATAAAAACTTTCATGGACTTTTATAAGGTCTTGTTTGAAGGAATTGTATTGAATTTTGATGTGTAACAAGTATCGTCATACATCGTGAATAACCAATTGAAATGAAATCTTCAGGAGGAATCCTCTAGAGCCCAAACTTCCATTTCTCCTACTCATTATTCCCCTTGCTTTGCCCTTTCTCTAAAGGGTTGTTGTTTAACAAGCGCAAAAAAGACAGTAGCAATACTACTGAAAAGGACAGTTTCAATATTACCCATAAGTAATCCTTTATATAGACGTTGAGGCGGACGAATACTAAGATGAAATAGAGCCGCCAATATGCCCAACCTGCTAGTTCTTTTATGAGATACAAACGGGAGAATTTGTCCTGGAAGCAGAAAAACTGTTGAAACTCCGCTACTGGGAATTCTAAAAGTTTTTTTGTGCGACAAACAAATAATCAAATATTGGAATAATATGAATTCATATCAATCAAAAATTGGTCTTTGGTTTATTCTACCATCCCACCTAATAAATCATTAGGATTCATTTTCAATAGAATCTTTTGCAGTCACAGGTTCCATCGTTCCCAACCCATTTTTTGCAACTCAAAAAAAATCACGCAATTGGGAGTAATCCCCACATAACATTATAAATGAGTTTCATGAACTTTAAAAATGACTCTCATAGACATTGATAGACTTTCCAAGAGTTTATGGACTTATTATCATCCAAGTTTAGAATCTCCCTAAGGTTGCCTTTGGTGTGCAAAAATCTTCAAATATAAATTGGAATTCAATTCTTAACAAGTGATTGATGGAAATTCGAAAATAAAAATGTTAACCCACAGGAATCTCACACAACTTTCTGGGGCTATCATATTTTGTCTTTGATAGAACATCAATCAAAATATAAAAGAATTAAAGAATCTTTCTTATTTAATTTAAATCTAGAAAACAAAAAAATATATATAGTTTTATTAAGATGGTAATATATATATATATGTATGTATGTATGTATGTATATTATATGTTATACATTATGCTACAAGTCGCAAAGTTCATGATGTAACTATTTCATTAATTTTTCATGAAGAGTAATCCAGGTTGGGGCTTTTATAAGTGTTAGTTCATAGATAAGCTTCCATGGGAGGTTTCTCAACATTAAAATTTACTATTAAAGATATCAAAATCATTTTCAAACCACCATATGTATTTTATTTATATAAGAAACAATTTTACAAATAAAAAACGTAATGGTGCTTTATTTAACATAATAAAAATCATATGTAATCAACAAGAATTTCATAAAATATAAATAATAATTATTAATATAGAATAAGACTAAAAATTTTAAAGAATCACATATTTTATTAAAATAATAAAATTAATTTTAAGTATTTCAATAAAAAGAATTTTAACTAAAATAATGATATTGGTTTTCTACTAAGTTTAGATTAAAAATAATAATAATTTAATTTCTAAAGTAATAAAATGAATACATAAAACAAATAAATAAAATTTACTATTCTTAATAGAACCTTAAAATAATAAATACTTTAAGTATTAAAGGTTTTTATAAAAATACTAAATTAATTTTTACATAAAAATAGAATAATTGGTTTTTATTTAAAATAATAAAAGTAGTTTGATGATATAATAATCACATTATTATTTTTAAATAATACAGGAAGTATTTCATTAAAATATAAAAATATGCTTCTTAATATAAACTTAGAATAAAATTATTTTTTGATAATAAAGCATTCTAATAAATTAATCCACTTAATTTCAATTAAAGTAATAAAATTATTCTTTATAAGTTGCAATAAAAATAATAAAATAAATATTATATAAAAATAGAGTACTTATTATAAATTCTAAATTAAAATAAAAATAGATGATAACTAAATTTTCAAGAAAAATAGAAACAAGAAAAAAAAATTCTATGTTCCTGCTGTCAAAAAAAAAACTAATTTTTTATTTTATAGGTGTAGGCTTTCTTTAGTTTTATTAATTTATTTATTTTTTATTTATTTATAAAGTCTATGGGATTTGAAACAGCCACTTTTAGTGTCAATCCATTTTTTAATTAAAGTCTATAATAATATTATTCTAACAAATATTAAAAACAATCAAATAATAGACCATTGAATAATATGTACAAATGGCAATTGTTAATGGAAGATTATTTTAAAGATACGGATGAATTTTATGTTAATAGTGAAAATTCCAAAGGAAAAAAATTCTTGCTTAATTAATTTGGTCCTAAACTGTATAATAAGAAACCTTTATATTCATATATATTTAACAACTGCTAGTTACATCTCATCTTCATAGAGCATTAATACATACCTCACTAAGTCTGATGGTTTTCTGTTTATATTTTCTAACAAAGAGCATACAAAAGCACTAGGCAAAAGTTAATGACAATTTAATTACACCTAGGCTTTATCAGAATTCACAAAAGTCTTTATTAATTGCTTCTAGACTTATTCAAATTTTTTAAAGTCTATAGTAGTTTATATTACATACTTCATGACTTCTACAAACTTTTTCAAAGTTTATGTAAACCTGTATTAAATACACCATAACTTTTGTAGAGTTTATAAAAGTTCATAATGAATACATTCAAACTTTTAAGGGAGTGTATTCAATTAGGATTTCTCTTCACTTTAATAAACTTTGAAGGAGTTAAAAAAAGTTTAAGGTTTATTTAATATAAACTTTTATAAACTCTACAAAAGTTATGATCTATTCAATATAGAATTTTATAGACTTTAAAGAAAAAGTATAAAAGTTTAGAAGCATTTAATATAGACTTCAAAAAAATTTACACAAGTCTTAGGGATATTTAATGGACTTTCATGTACTTCAAAAAAGTCTACAAAAGTTTAAGATATTTAATAAAAACTTTTGCAAACTCTATTAAAGTCAAGAGGTATTTAATTTGTTGTTGACTTTGGTGAAGTTGTTATTAGCTTAGACTTTTGTAGACTTTTTACTTAAAAGTACAGAATGATAATTTTACATACTCTCTACTACTCCCTCCAAAGACTTCTGTACACTTCTAATACAATGCATATTCTCTCTTTTTAGCTATTATCTATTACAGTTGTGTCAAACATCTCAAATTATAGAAATTCTCCACACTCAATGTCTCCAAACTCTTCTTATCTCCTTTTTGAATATTTATATCATAGATTTCATGTCTTATTATAAATATTATCCACACTCTGCGTCTCCTATTATAATAATCATATCTCCATATTTTCTATTATCTCCATATGATGTTATCATATCTCCTTTTGAAAATGTCTCATATCCTTGCTTCTTCTCTCTTTTTACTCCATTTTCTTATGTTTTTCATCTTATTGTTCAGTATCTAAATACATAAACAGCAATAAACAAATGCTACAATTTCATTTTCTATTTTAGTTGTAGAAACAACTTTAACAATGACAACAAGCTATAGCTGGAGCACAATCTTGGATGCAATATCAACAGTACGTTTTCTCTCCATTTCTTTTCTTCTTCTTTTTTTTTTTTTTTTTTTTTTGACTCTCTCCCACTCGTGTTCTCTTGGCTTAGAATAATAACAGTAGCAAGATCTGCTGCTTTAAGGTATTACTTATTTGCTATATCATGGCACTATTTTTTTTCCCCCTTAGCTAACTGTATCTCCTCCTATCTCTTTCATAATCCCTTCTTCAATAGCTAAATGATATGTGGAGTTATGCTGAGGTTATGAAAAGTAATTGACATTAGATTTTTTTTATGCAAAAGACATTAGGATAATAAATTGTTACATTTATTT